>JBANCW010000154.1:0-22558 GCA_037040085.1 Colocasiomyia kotana | reverse complement strand
GCGGTACACATACACACGTCGTATGAGTGATGTGGGCATTTTAAAATACGCAGAACTGTGTTTGTTTTTGTGTTCATTTTCATTGTTTTTTCTTTTTTGGCACAGCCCAGTGTCAAGGCATCTCACCTGGATGTGCATTCACAAAGGGGCAGCTGAGCTCGCTGCTACCACTTCCACTTTTACAAGTCTATGCCTGTGTTTCAAACTGAGCCAGCAAATTTTCCGCGCAATAAAATTGCTCACACTTTTCATGCATAACAGGCAGCAAGGTCTCTCTGTTACTGTTTCAGCTTGCAACAGCACCAGCAGAATATCTCCGTGTGTACTTTTGTGGTAGAAGTTTTAAACATTGGTACTTTAGCTTGCCTGTTGAGACATGCTTTATGCACCACATCATGAATTAAAAATCAATGCCAAAAATTAAACAAAGGATCATTTTTTTATGGATCGCAATTGAATTTGATATGATGTGTATATATTCTTTGCAGCCTGTTTGAAATGATTGATAAATGCAACTTACGAGCTGTATGATAGTATTTGTGCATATAATAAAGGCTGCAACAGGCACACAAAGCCTTGGCAACAGTAACAGCAGCGGCAGCTGTGGCACCAGTGTCATTAATGATGGCAGTGGCAGCTTTGCCAGTCCTGGCAACAGTGGCGGCAACTGTAACACATTACTTATTCCCATTGTTATTGACAGTGTGGCATCAAAGCATTCGAGGAATATGCAAACCAGCTTATTAAGTTACGAAGAAGTTATCAACTGCTTTTACATTTCAAGACTGGGTCATTGATGTTTTATGTTCAAATTATTATAAATATTATGATCCCTTTAAGTTTTACTATAGTTGCATTGATTTGAAGCTTCACAAAAAGGACATAAAGTCGCATATCGATAAATTAGGTTACTTGTTTGTTGTTATGTTGGGTAACATATCAATAGTTCCATAAAGGGGTAGATTTAAACCAAAATATTTGAAATATATAAATTTGAAGTAAATAAATATGTAGTCATACCAAAATGTATTTATTTTATATCCTATGCAATTTTTTTTCTTGATAGCTATTTTGTGAACTTTTTAATTACATATACGGTATTAGTGTTTTTATACATTCGAAACGATCTTCCAGCTTAAGATGCAAGTCGAAATAAGATGCAATAGCTACTTGTAGTATAATAAGACTTCAATAGCTGCAACACAAATAGACCAGCGTATAAATATTGAGGACTGATTTGACTGTTCTCGATCGAAAAATCTATAAATTGGCAAAGCCTAAGCATATTTCCATTATACAATGAATAGTTTTTAAACCAAGACGATTGAAAGAAATCAGCTGCTTGAAATACAGTTTCTATAAGATGCTGTCTTTAAACAGAAACCAGCTTTGGAATAATATAAAACATTTACGAAGTAAAACAAAAACAAAACCCACAAGAGACCAGCATTTAAAAATATGAAAATAGTTCCTAAGACTCGGCACCTTTTAAAGAAAAGCAACTTCCATAAGCGGATAGTTCCGATAAGACTAGATTCAAAAGATAGATAGGGAGATCAGCTCTAATAGAAGACAAATTTTTATAGTAGGATGACTCCCATAGTAAACCAGCTGATGTTGCATTTCGGAAACCAAAAGGACCACCAAATTTTTTACAAACATATCTCTCACAAACGACCAGCTTGCTTAGTTAAATAATTCCTATAGCAATAGACAAAGTTTCAATAGCTTCAATATAAATAATCCAGATTATAAATAGTCCGGATAATTTGTATTAATCACTATCAAATTATATTTCTGATCAATACATTGCTGCGGTTCTGATAGCAATAATACTTCTACTTGAGGAACCAAATATTTTGGACAACACTGTTACCCACTACATTTGTCCTTGCGGTTTTCCTATTAGGCACATCTGTTTGGACATTGATACAGAATCCTAAAAAATAATATCGATAAAACGAATTTAGATAAATTTTAAATCAATTTCATACAAAAATTTGTTTGCAAAGATTAAGTTGGATTGATAAGAATATGCAGAGGCAGACTGGAATAAAAATCTTCAAGCAATTATGTCAAGACAAGCCCAAAAATTATATTGTGAGAAGAGACAGACGATCTGTCAGCTATTTTATATCCCACTAGGTTTATTTATTATTTCATTAAATCAGTGTAATGACAAAAGTATTTACTATCCAAGTAAATACAAGTGGTTACTATCCAAAACTGAGCAAATATATATGTAATAGGGCTGCAAAACATCGATGTTAACATCGATATCACTAATGTTTCACTAAAGATTCAAAACATCGATTTTTTTTCTTAGTCGATGCGTGATTAGTAAGCGTGAGAAAAGCGGTTCTAAAGAACGGAAATATTTCAAATGAGCAATAGAAAAATGTTTGCCAATTGTCGCTCTTGTAGGAAACACGACAAGCTTGTCAGATCACCTGAAACGTGTACATTGAATGAAAAGAACTGAGAATGTTGATAGTTTGCCTAAAATAGACATCCACATCATTCTAGACACTATTATATAAAGGCCTTACTCATATTGTAAGAAGAGATGTATTACCATTTAGTATCGTAAAATTCGAAATTCTTTCGCTTTCTCGTTCTGAAGTATTGTATACCTAGTCGAACAGCATTGCAACATGTATGAAAACCAAGCAATTAATTACAACGGAATTTTGAATGCCGCATAATTAATTTTTTTATTTTTTATTATAATTATTATTCCGTTAGATTTTAATTTAACTAACTATATAATATGACACTTGAAATATATTTTTTAAATGTTGCACAAATTTCAGAGTTATTCTAACTACTTCATAAATGCCTACGTTTTTAGCGATACATCGGTGATAAAATAATAAAAATTTATCCAATAACGATATTTTTGTAGCCCTAATCAGTAGTCAATAAAAGCTATTTGAGTGTATTCAAGCTAAAAAAAAAAAAAAAAAAAACTGTGTAAAATTATTAAGAGAAAAGTTTAATGTTTATCTCATTGTTTAATCGCATACTGTTGGAACTATCCACCTGCATAAATGATTACATAGACACTTTAGTTGAAACGAGTAAACTATTCTAGAAAACTATTTAAATAAACAGGTACTTTAAGTAGGCGTAAAAAATGCGATATATTTACGCAGTTCGTGAAGTGGTGTAAAGCCACTTGACGCAGCTCACAAAATGGCAATGGCCCAAGGTGAATGGAGCTGGTAAAATTCCTCCAGCCCTAAAAAGCTACCTACTTTTGTGGGGCGTACACATCCAGCCAAGTGCATCATGCCATTGACGGCAGTCTTGTGTGTCCCTGGCTGACTGACTGTTAGACAGGCAGAGCAACTGACATTCTTGCCATAAATGTCTGTCACATTGTTGCATTGCTGGTGGTGCAGCCAACGCTGAAGCAGGCAGCATGAACAAACTGGCTGCTTGCCTATCTGCCGGCAGTCAGCTAAGCATTCCAAGTAAAATGCGCTTGTCGCGTGCTCTAAAGTATTTTCTTTTTATGCTGCCCCTGCAACGCCCCGACTCACGCCCACTTGACATTTTCGCTGCTTTGACAGCATGACATTTCTTGTAGATTTTCCGTGTGCTTTGATTTTGAGTAGTAGTACGCAACTAAGCAGAAGCAAGCATACTAAATGAATACGTGCCAATGCTACAGCGAAATGAATTTAAATGTGTCGGAAATTGCGCATTAGGCTTTAAAATATGAAAAGTTTAGTACGTTGAGCTAACGGATTAAAATATTATTCACGCATTTAACAAGCTGAAATAAGTTTGAAATGCTTATCTCAACTTTAAACTATTTTTCTATTGCGATAGACCAAATCATTTTAACCAAATTACTTCATAGCTTTGTAAGGATTACTGAATCACTGCTTTTCAATATCATTTTATTGCATTTTGTAGACGAAATTCTCTTTAAAACTTCCCTTTTAATTAAACTGAACACTTGTCTATATTTTCATATATTTTAGTTTTCCGGTAAAAGCTTATTTTTTTTCATTCACTCAACCTTCTATTTGTCCCTTAATTGAAGTACATTTATTGTATAATTGTAATTTATATCCTTTTGTGTTAAATGAGAACTTTATATTTATTTTTCATCACTAACTTTTTGAAAAAGAAAATGCAGATTTTCTATTTTAAAATATATGAAAAATAAAATATATGATCATATAGAGATAAGTTACACGGATTTCTTTTGTTACTACTTGCCACCGACGTACGACATGATAAGCTAAGGCTCTTTCGTCAGGTAAGTCAATTCGTTTCCAGAAAAGCAAAGCTCTTGAAATCGGATGTGTTTGAAATTTTTATGCATAGGCAATTTTTCTGAGCGTCGTGCTCTATTTGAATGCGGAACATAGCCCGATACGAGCACAAAAACTGACAGGAAAAAATAGAATAGCAAAGTGTAATAAGTTTTTTCTAAAATAAATAAAACGGAAGCTAACAGGATTTTATTAAAAAGTAAAATCTTATGTAAGCTTATAATCTGCTGCCATTCAAAATTATAATATTTATTATTTATTTATATTATTTACTATTTCTATCCTATTTTTTCTAAGTCTCCCAGGTCTTAGGTGACTTACAATGAGCTCAAATTGGAATGAAATTTCCCTGTAGCTGAGGTTCTGCTTGCATCATACTGTAGAACTGTTTTACAGCTCCTTTCCTTTTTTTGCATATCTGAAAAAAAGGATCTAAAAATTTGGCAAAGTCATCATACATATTTTGAAGCTAATATTCTTGTCGAAAACAACAGTTCAGTATAAGAATATATATTTTCATATTATTTTACTCACGAGCTTTTTCGTGCCTGTATTTTATGTCATTTATTTGTTAAGCACGGACACGTACAAAATCAATTTTTCAAATCCTGAAATAGCAGACCCACAAAAAAAGCATGACTCAAACTTTACTAGGTTTCCTTTTCCAGTTCATGGAATCGGTATAAACTCATTTTGGCTAAGCATGTTTACTCAAATGCGCATTGAGTCTATAGTGAGTAGTGGTGAGTAGTTCCCTCATTCTTTATTCTGACAGGGTCTGTTTTTGTTTTTTATTCAAAATTCAACTTGAGCAGAGAAACTATTGTTTGAAAACCCAATGTCCCTTAGGTTTTCATTGACATACAAAAATTCAAATTTAGCCTTTATTCAAAATTAACAATATTTATTAAATTGCTTTTTACTAAGCTTAACTTCAGCTTCATTAACTTTAAAGACAACGAATTTTTTCTCAAATGCTAATTTGTTAGGCAGCTTGGAAAGAGTATACCAAAGCAGTTTGTGCGCTGCATGGTCTGAAAATTCAATAAAAATATACACGTAGAGCTTAAAACCAAAATCCGAAGAAAGAAGAAAGCCAGCAGCACAGCGGCAATAAGCGAAAAAAGCAAATAGCGGCGGAAAATTTATTTACTTGTTTGCTTTGAAAGTATGTGTATGCGTGCGTGGCTGACTTACTTAGTGTGTGTGTGTATGTGTGCTTGCAATATATATACAAGCTTATGGCTTTTTCACTTACGCACATGCTCACACATGTACACATCCAAACACACACATGAACAGCATTACTTATCTAACATAATTGTATTAAATTTCAATTACTTGATGCATATTAGAAATATTAGAGTCAATCAACTGACTCAATTGACTGCCGCACCTAGTACTATCTAGTTTCTCAGTTTATTAAATTTTATATTTATATATTAGTGCCCGTGCCAAATTAACTGTTCATTTTGTTGCGCGTACGTCAGCCAATCCTTGATGCGGCGACAGTAGGCGGCAGCAAAAGGAAGTCTGCTATCCAAAAAGCAAAGGCGACCGAGCGAGCAACTAAAAGCGACTAAGAGAAATTTGCCTAATGCATTTATAACCTTTTTTATTGTTGCTTACAAATAAAGGAAGGCGCGTTTTGTTTTGTTTTTTACTATACTTTTCCATTTCAAAGGGTAAAAATATAAAATTTGCTAAATTCAACAGAAATGAAAAACAACAGCCAGAGTAATATACAAAGAAGACAAAACATTTAAATTTCAAGCGAGCATAGCCCTTTTGGGGCACAGCCCTGTCATGACAAGCAACAACAGCAAAGAAAAATCTGCTTAAATGTACTTCCGACATAAAATAACGGTAATGCAGGGAGCTACAGAGCGATGCTGCAAATAGCAATACACAAAGTGCGACAGCAGCCATTCTTATAAATGTTGCCGCTGCTGTTTCCGCAAAATAATAAAACAGAAAACAAACATTCAAACACAGACACAATGCCATGCGCTTGAATAGAGACACAACGAATTGACTATAAATTTCTTTGATTTAAATAGCATAGCGTTAAAGCTTATTTGGCAGCGAGTATGAAATGAAACAATTAATCTGCAGGTTTGATTATAATTAACATAAACAAAAAGAGTGATTCACATTAGAAATAATTGCAGAGCTTAGCTCAGCCGAATTGCAATGGCCAAGTCTCAGTCCAGAGGAATCACCTTCGAGATCATGTAACCACCTCTACGCGAAGTAGGTCATGGAACAGGAAGAAACGCTGATTTTTATTGCATAGGTTTTGTACACTTTTCCGCGCTTTTGTCAAAATAAAATCGGTTTAAGTCAATATTTTTATTTTCATTCTTTTAGCGTTTTTAGCATATCTCAGGGTTAATTGCAGAAACACATTTGAATCGATTTAATAAAAATAAAATCTCTTTAAAATTTTTGTACTAAGGAAACTAAAGTCACCCGCATCATTAATTACAACAGGCTAGCCGCAGTGGCCTAGATATTTATTTTTGTTTTGCCTTTATTTATTTCATTTTATTTTATATTTTATTTTATTTTATTTTATTTTGTTTTATTTTATTTTTTTTATGGTATCTAACGAATTGGCATGTTTAGCCAGATTGCCTGTTAATATTCTTGTTAGAGAATTCATATACATTATTATTCACTGAAAAGCGATTTTGAATTTGGTCTTTGCGCATCTGAAAGGCAGCACCTATATATAATTATATAGAGACTGGTAAAAACTAACAATAGTGAAGTAAACTTAGAGAATACTTGTAAAGCTCACTTTGTGCCTACATAAAATTTTCTTTTATAACAGAACTGCTTAAAATACGATTAATTCAACTTAAACCACAGTGGGTTGAAACCATCATATAAAATTATTTTTATTTTTATTTCTGCTGTGCGCATTATAATTATAAAAATTATCAAAAATACTAAAATTGTAAAAACAATTTAGTTTTTCTGGAAACTGAAAGCTGCCATATAAAATAAACTAATTAACGTAATATTCATATATTGCTCGCAATATTAATTGATCTATCTATAATAAAATTTGTATCAGACTTTCTTTATTTAAAATTTTTTTTAAATATTATATAAAATTTCTGTAACTATTCAGTTGTACACCGTTGTATCTCAGTATTCGTGCACACAGTAAAAAGTGGAAACAGGTACTGTTCACATTTAATATTAAATGGCTTTTTCAGCCAAAGCCAGGCAAAAGCTGAAACTGCAGACATATTTCTAGAATTGGTTCATTAAGACGGCATCAAAATCAAATTTTATTATGTTCATTTCCCTGTCATTTCTTTATGAAATATATTTTATTCAGATAAAAACATTTTCACTATTGCTAGATGCTTTGTCATATGCTTTGACTTTAATTTTCACGAAAGAATTTTATTTAATTTTATTTTATTCCATTTCAACTCAAAATAAACAATAAATTAAAAATAACAATGTTCGTTGGCTTTGCAGCAAATAATATTTTTTATTTTCAATGCAACAAGGCATTTTTGACCAAACATAGATATTATATATGGCCGCCGGAGCAATAATGAAATTGACAAATTGTATTTTTATAAAATTAAATTTCTGGACAGTGGTCGGAATTCAACACCAAAATGTCATCTCCACCTAGTTATTTATCAGTATCGGAATACCAAGCTATGGTGTGCTTAATTATGATTTTATCAATAATATTGTATGTCTCTCGCATCAAAAATTTGGATTGTTTTTAATAAGATAATGCAAAGTCTCAACTTGTGAAAATTGACGCCATCAATTGCTTTATTGGAGGATTGCTTTTTCTTAAAAATAAAAAGTCTTAGCAATAAAATTAAAAAATTTTTCTTTATGATTTAAAGAGATGGCAATGCATAAACGCATAAAAAAAAAGTTCTAAAAACTTATAATAAAAAAAAAAAAGTTTGTGCTGTTGAAGTGTTGTATTTGCTTTTCGAAATTTTAGAATACCAAAATGCTTGATTTTTCCAAAATTAAAAAAATAAAATTCGAGTTGAGTTCTATACCAATAAAAACAAATTATGTTTATATATTATTTTTCATTAGCTATTAATTTTCAGCTCAAAGCTTAGCTCAGCTTTCGCTACACTTTTACTACAATAGGATTACTTTTACTTTTACTACTTTTACTACTACCTCAATATATATTTTTTTTACTATTACTCGAATTTGTACTTTAATTACAATCAATATTATTCTTGTTCAAATACCTTTTACTACTACTACTAATATTATTACACTGACTTCTGCTTCTTGGCTACATGTATAAGCAAAGTTTATGCAATTTGCTAAGCTATAATAGAAATGCAGTTAGCCTAATAGGGACCATTAGTTTTGACTTCCTGCTAATAGTTATAATTGGCTTGGTATTATCGTAGTAATAATTAGTAATTGGTCTGCACCATGCAATAATGGTTTGCATATTTTATTAAATGAAAAAACTTTCCGTAGTCCAAAAAAGATGTGAACCAGCAATGTGCTGCTGTAAAGCTTATTAAATAGTTTTTCATGAACTGCTGCAGGTCCTGCCTGCAGTCAAAAGCAGTCAGTGTTAAATTACAATTTTTGAGCCGTGCACTTTTGATACGACAGCAGTAAAGAGTCCAGCAAAAGTTGGACTGGAAATGAAATTAACATTGAAACTATATTGAAGCAACTAAGCTTCGTATAATTTGAAAAATATTTGAAGGCTTTACACAACTTTCGAACTTTCCATACCTAAACTTAACTTCAATGCTAGTTTCTTTAGCAAACTTGTATAAGTTTGCTGTTGCTGGTAATTTGCCTAATTTAAGCTATGCAAAATGCTTATGAAGAATCAAAGCCAAAGTTGAAAATTTAATTTTAGTAAGCTAACAGCCAGTATAGCCATTTTAATTAAGCCACAGCGAAAACTAATTATCAACAATATAAAAATTAATTTTTCAACTTTTTGGCATATAAGCATGGAACTGCATTTCAAATTAAAACTTTAACAGTTCAACTTCAAAAATTAGTTTTATGCACAAAACAAAAAAGTTTCCGTTATTCTGGCTAAAACTTAAGTAAAAAAAACAAAACAAATTAAAAATAATAAATGGGGAAAAACTTCCGAGCTGCTCAGACATTTATACAGCACGCATATTAGTCAATTTAATTACTTTTTCTTGGCACTTACCTTTATTTTTTTGTATTGTAGTGCGCTTTATTATAGCTTAATTTTTTGCTTTTCCTATTATTTTCACATTCACATTGCTCTGTTGCAGTTTATCGCGTGCCTGAACTACACCTTGATGACTATACGTACACCTTTCTATTGTTGTTGTAGGTTCATTACGGCATACAACAGCCAGCGGCCACTTGAGTATTGTATATTTGTAGTGTTATTTCTTTTTTGTTTAACAGTTATTACTGTTGCATATATATAGACCCACATACACACACACACACACAATCAAATTAATTCACAGACGTCAATTAACCTACTTGCTACAGTTTAGTTTGCTGAAAGAACTGCCAACGAAATGAGTAAAAACAATGACAAATTCTTAAGAGGGAAATGTTTTGCTGTAATTTCCGCAGGTTGCAGGCTTGAACCGGCTTTTTTGTGTGTATGTTTTCTTGTTCGTCTTTGGGCCACTAACACCCACTGCTACAGCTAAATAAGCCGATACACGCCAAAGTGTTGGCTATGGGTACTGCGTTCACGTTAAGTATACGCCTTGTGCGGCAGCTCAAGAGAACACGTCTAACACGCACGAGTGGCAAACACGAACTGAACTCTATGACTGCTGGCAAGGCAGTTGGTTCCTCTTTTGGCAGCGTCCGTGGCAGCGGCAGCAACAGCACCGTCAGCAGCGGCGCATGCGTTGCAACGTTTATGGTCAAGTTGCATTAACTTTTTTCGTTTCTTTGTGCCCGCGTTTGTTTTTGTTTGGTTTTTGCTCAATGAAAAGCTTTGGGGCAAGCGATTTTTGCCGCCAAATGAGTTTACACTGAGAGAAATGCCACAGACTTAATGTTGTAACCTTGGCTACTGTTGCCAGCCAAGTGGACAACATAATCATTGGCGTGTGTTTTGCGCTCTTGGTCAACCAGCAAGCAAACATTGAAGCAACAAAAAAGGACAAGCCTGGGACAAAAGGCCGTCGCGTAACGGCATGTCAACATGAAGACAGCCGAGACAAATACGCCTGGTATCAGTTGTCTGGTGGGCTTAGCATTTAGTTGTTGCTGTTTTTTCATTTTATTGCTGTTGTCGTTGGCTGTTGCTTAATTTCTTGTTTGACAAAGCCGCCCACTAAATGGATGCACCCCCACTTGTTTTGCTGTCCACTTTACTGATATTCATTTGTATTTTTCTTTTTGCTTCGCTGTTTTGTTTTGTCTTGTTCTTTCGTGCTGCGTTCTGCGTGCGGCTTGTTATCCTTTCAATTGTGTACGCCGTTGCCCTGTCTGTCAATAGTCATTGGGTCCACAATATGAATGTGCGTGAAGCAAGTTGGTTGCTCAGGTAATCCTGGGTAATCGCATGTTAATTTGACATAACCCATTTCAATGTTAACTGATTTATATGCAAGCAAAGCTCAGTTTGATGGACACTTTTGCTAGCCTTATAAGCCAATTTAGAAATTAAATTGTTAAGCCAGGCAATCTGATTTAATTTCCAAACACAATAAAATGCTAAATTTGCTACACATTGTTTTTTACTCAGGCACTTAATTTGTTAACGAAATTATATCAAATTGCGTGAAGCAGCTAAAACAATGACAACAAAAACGAGAACTCAACTAAAATCAAAGAAGTGAAGCCAAATAAAAGCTTGGCTAAAATGTATTGAACCCTTTTGCCATACCACTAATATATATTTCTATGGTTATCAGCATATTGACGTTATTGGTAAACAATATAAATTATGCAAAAATACAAACACACACACACAGCACATATGCACTCACATACTCACACAGACATGCATATGTATGCACGCAGGCAGACAGCTTTGCCACTTGTTGAAAATTCGTGCTTATCGTAGCTGCCACATTGTTTACTCAATGCAAAATCTGAATTTAAATTTCAGTTTGGATACAATAACTTCTATGCAAGGGTTTATTAATAAGTTCAACTACTTTCTTTTGTAGCAAAATAAAATTGCGTTTAGATAACCAAAATGAATCATATTATAAAACCATTATGCTCTTGCTCATATATGTGAGTAAGAATCTCAATATTCTATTTATTATAGATGAAATTACGCCTCAGAGAAATTACGTCTTTCATGAAGACCTTTTGGCGACAAGATTTCACGGATATTGCAGAAGAAAAAAAGGTTCAAAGAGTCAAAGTTCAAAGCAATCCTTTCTCAGCAGAAGTAAACGAGTTGAACAAAATTTGTAGAACTAAAACAAAGAACAAGCTTCAAAGAGCCTTTCAGGGAAAGGTAAAGGCAGATGGGCAAGCTTACCATGACAAGCTGAAATTAAACTTAGTAAAATCAAAGCAAATCTGCCATTGCTCTTGGAATTTGAATCAATGTGAAAATAATATATAAAACTAGAATCATGCAAGGCGATCTACAAATGACAAATAAACCCTCAATACCATTTCAATCCGATTATAAAGCTAAAAATAGAGCTTAGCTAAAAACCATCATGATAAGAACAGTAAGAATATTTAGTTTTATAACTCGGAATAAATATGCAAACAGAGCTCTTAAATTGGTAAGCTTTATAGAAGTAGAGACAAAGTTAATTTTGGAACACCGAGGCTTATATACCCTAGCAGCCTGATATCCATAAGATTTGCATTGACTTTATTTGTGTTTCAATTTTAGTGAACATGGTCAATATAATTTTTCCACTCGTTTATATGGACACACCGGCCAAAATGAATTCAAAATAAAATTTAATTTTATATGAAACCTTGGATATCTACTCCCCCGCCTCCGCAATTTTAGTCACAATTTTTTGTTTAATATATAAAAATAAATAACTCAATAACTAAACTCTTTAAGCAATGACCTAAATATTCTTATTAAAATATTCCTGCCACGCCCAATCAATTTCATAGAATTGGTACCAATTTTTTAAATTCACATTTTTCAACGGCATTAGGGTAATAGTTAAGGTACTAGAATTAGTTCGCAAATTCTGGAGTTGAAAAAATTGCCCCACAATGACCTGAAGGCCTAAGACACGTTTGTACAAAAAATGTTTACATGTTTCACTGCAGAAACACAAAATTTAATCAAATTTAATTTATAGTCCCTTTATTGGCGATATAAAAAAAATTTACAATAGGGCTCCCCACATCATCGCATTTGAATTAAGCGTATAACGCACGTGGTTCTTACCACATTATAAAATGGCTTAACAAGTACATTTTCTATCTTAAAAAAGAATTTCAGCTCGATCAGAGTTTATAAACACGAGTTATATCGACTTGACTTACAGGCGCACGGAAAGGACAAATGTTTTTCAGATACTGAAATACATTAAACATGTTGCATACTTTTTGGCTGCGACTAGTCTGGCATGTCGACTATAACATATGTACTAGTTATCCGACATATAGAAAACATAAAATCAGCCAGGCACGAGCATATATACTCTATGAACTTTATAGGGCCATTTATGATTCTCTTAATGCGTTAGAAATATCTGACCATTTGTAAAATATGAAAGCTCATCCATATGGACAAGAATGATCTAGGAGTATTGAGAGGAGTACTAAGTACAAGAAAGTACTAAAAAATCTTCCATTTGTAAGAGAAAATGTAACTCAACATTTTGTAGAACCCCAAACTCAACACTTAATGACAGAAGGAATATAGCTTAGAGAATATATAGAATATATATATAGAATATATATATATATATAATCAAGGATGCAAACTGGATCAAACCACTTCGGAGATAAAGTCACCATTTTTTCTTGGATATTCACATGGATCCTGAATCGAAAGAACGCATTTTTAGACAGTCCGAACATAACCCTGAACCGGAATACATAAAATCAAGATGTTGAAACAAACAAAAAATAATCAAAATGCCTTCATTTTTCTAAAAACTTAAATTTATATATTTATGTTTAATGAATGCCTTTGAATTCTTGAAAAAAGTAAATTCAATTTACTTTTTTTTCTTTCGATCGGTTGCAGCAATAGTTGCTAATTTTTAAAAATTTCTTAGTTCGAAGGCTCGTAGTGAGCCTTTTCGAATTTTAAGACAACTAACAGCCTTGCTAATAAGAAGTGTATACAAATTTTAATTTCGTTAAAGCACTTTTATTTATATAAATAATAGATTGAAATTTGTTGATTCCAAGCAGCTGCTTTTCAAGCAGCAAATTTGCTTGAATGCTGTTCCAGGGAAGATCCGATTATGCTTTTAAAGGCTGCTTAATATTGCATCATTAGTAAATTCGAAAATGATAATTGGCAAATGCTCAAATGACAAATCTTACCAGTTCAATGTATGCTGTTGCAATACTGTCATTGTGACTGTGTGCGTGTACGTGGGAACGTTCAATTCGATGGAAGTTTCAGCTGGAATTTGCTGTGTTGGTTGTCCTGTCTGCACTATGCCTTCAAAGTTTTTCTTTTTAATTATATTATATATAAAATTTTTATCATATTTCAATACTTATAATATGCTCTTTGCAATGATTCGCAAATATCTGCGTATATGCCTTAGCTGGCGATTGATAATCGTGGATCAATCGCCAGCTAATCGATTGTCTTGGTAGAAACAGTTACGCCGGCGTACGCCGTATTGTAGTGTTACAGCGCAGTAAAAACTGTGTGGTCCGAACGGGAAAATGAAATAAACTAATTTCAAATCGGAACGTCAAGCAGAGTCAACTATGTCAGGAATAGCAAAGCCGAGTTTCCTGCATATTATGTTTATGCTGCGCTACAATACAATTATCTGATACTTTAATATTTTACATTGCAGTTACTGTTTAACGTGACCTCGCTGCACACTTTATGTTTATAATAGCTTATGGCTTACTGCTTACTTACCTAATGCAAATAAGCCAAAAGCAACAAGGTACTCAGTCAGTCAGTGCAAGTGTACGAGTATTTGATTGAAACTGTTTTGCTTACTTTTGGCTAATGCAAAGCTTTAAAATTATAAATATTATTTTGCAACCATAGGGAGTTTAATGCCGCATTTTGTGGCTAAAAACTTGTCAGTTTGCTGTCCAACGGCTACGGTCTAAGGCCAATGTAAATAGTTGAAAGCCTTGGGAATGGACCATTTAATCCCTTTTAAATTGATATTGTAATTGGTTTTTCAGCACATGTACGACTTGCCGTCACTACGTGGCGAGTAGTTATGAATGCCTGCGAAGGGGATTTTGGGGTTTGATTTGAGGTTTAGCTGAACAAAAGTCTGCAGTTGCTGAAACGAATATAAAATTTATTTGCTCAGAAATAACACTTTGATGTCTATGAGCTGACACCATATGATGCTGCTGTTGAAAATGTAAGCTTGAAAAGATTTTGGTCTTGAACAATAACTTATTCACCTAAGCTGCGTATATTTAATATTGAATTATGTAACAGCATAAAAATAAATATAATGGCTTTTGAATAATCATTCCATTAGGCAAGCCCCAGAGATTCAGGCGACGCGAATACCACCATTGCACTATGCCTGTATTGGTGTATTCAGCAGATTCGATCGACTAAAGCCTTGAAACACTTTTAGCTTGATCAAAAATGTATTGGCCGTCTTTATGAGTTATACATACGGGTCTTCCTGTATAGCTGTACATCAGAGGCCAACCTTCAAATCTTCCGATCAATGCAGAGCAATATTTTGTGGGCTATTGCGTAAGTAGGGGTCGGACAAGTTGGCTGTTTGAGTGATGCAATTACTTGAAAGATGTGGGAAATTAAATATGTGGACATCATATACTTAGCCCCTGAGCAGCTACGCCACTGTTGATACCTACAAATGCATCATCCACAGTGACCTCGGGTCAACGTTTGCCAACAAATATCCGTTTTCTGACGCTGCCTTAACAGACAGCTGGACAGCGTATTCGAGTGGCTTTTAATTTTTTTCAGATGATCGGCTGCCGGCTTGTTTATATTCAGATTAAATGATAAGCTTGTTTACTTGCCACGCCTTTTATGCCCGCATCTCTGCCTGGTACAATAAAGCCAAGCTAAGAAATGTCGCATATTCATGAAAGTATAGACAAAACTTGTCGTGGTAAATCCAATTTTATTTATTGATTATCAATATCGTTTTTAATTATAGTTGCCATCGAAATTTTCTCACCTTTAGCTTAAAAAATACTAACGACACATGCTCATTACAATAACCAAATAATTTTACTACACCTACAAACCAAAGATAGATGCTATCAGTCGCCTTGTAACTTTAATATCCTATATCAATATAATTTTTCCAATAAATACTAATACTAATTTAATAAATTCCCAACTTTGCATCTGCGTCATGATATCATTTATTTGATCTACTAATTACGCTGGAGCTCCATCCAATTCTAATATACTTATTCCTTAAACAATACAAAAATGTTCTCAATTTATTTTGCCCTACCTCAACCGGGCAGCTTAAACACACCCAACAGTTAATAAATATTTAAGCCTACTAAGTTGAAATGTTTCACACTTAATAAACTGCCGCTTTCACGCATTTAATATGGCGCTTAACTAATTACGGCTGCTAAAAGACGCTTCAGCAAAGACAACAACTATTTCGGCTACAACAACGCGGCTGAGGCCGTACGGCAAAAAAGTTGTCACTTTGGCGGCTTCTTAGTTGTCGGTGTATGGCTGAGTGCGCAACCTTTAAAACTAACGCAAAACTCTTTTGATTGCACTTAAGGGACACATTTTGTGGTGTAAATTTTTGCAGGCTAAGCAAAAGGAGTAGCCTTATAGGCAACTAGTAGACTCGCATATTTGGCTTATTTACAGCAGCGTAGCCAGCGTAGCTGGCTGTACTATAAAGCACCTGTTTAACCCTAAACGTAACCCTGCGTAGAGTACAAAAAAAAAAAAAAAAAACTGAAAATAAACTCAGCAGCAATAAAAATAAATCCGCATCCGACTAAGGGAGAGCTGAAATCATTAGGGAATTCAAGACAACAACACTTGGTCCAACTGGCATCTAATGTATTTACAAGCAGATAACTGCTATTATGCTAAACTTTTTGCTACATTTTTGTTGTCAATGTTGTTGTTGCTGCTTATGCTGCTGTAGCTGTAATAGGGTAAATGCCTAGATGATTGCTTGGTCAATTGTATGCTAAACTTTATGCTGCGTCAGCTCTACTCTACTACTCTACTTCATAAGCAAACTTTGACTTGCTGACTACGTGTGTGTGCAAATGCCGCCTGCATATATGTATATATAAGTGTCTGTGTGTGTGAG
Organism: Colocasiomyia kotana; assembly: GCA_037040085.1. Lineage (NCBI taxonomy): Eukaryota > Metazoa > Arthropoda > Insecta > Diptera > Drosophilidae > Colocasiomyia > Colocasiomyia kotana. The sequence goes on along the minus strand of JBANCW010000154.1, from coordinate 5,829 downwards.
TGTGGGTGTGTATTTGGTTGCCAAAGTATGCTTGACTGTAAGGCTATATGCAATCAGGCATCATGTTTATCTGCATAATAGGCAAAAGCAAAATTATTGATGCCCGCATTTTGAGCACGTTTGTCTGTCAGCAGCTCAGGTAAATACTCTCTTCGTAAATTCCATTCAGCACTGGCTTGGCATTATGCTACGTAGTCTACATGTGTTACTTGCCCCAAGGGTCTAGGCTGAAAAACCGACAAATGTATACATTTTTTGTCAGTAGTTGCCATTACATAATTTTACCTGGCAAATATCAAATATACATCCGCCTATCATGTGACTCATAAATGTCATCAACTAAGTAGGCTACAATTTTTTTTCTGTTTTCGTATTTTTGCGGCTCGTTCGTTGGTATGATATGACCTCCTACTTGTTTGTCTGTAAATTTCAATGCTAAGCACCACAACGCCATTTTGCTTGCTTAAAAAATTACACACGCGAGAGGTTACATAAGCTAAATGCTGTTTGGTGGTCGGTCTGCCTAGATAAATTTATGTCTGCACACTTGACACATGCATATGACATCTATATGTAATTCTGAAAAGGTCTGCATATACGCTTTACATAAGCATATGCAGTTGGGCAACAGGAGGGTAACATTTACAAGAACAATATAAATGAAATGCCTTATTAGTAAGGCTTATGTATGATATAATACTCTATTTTTTTTTAATAAATATATATATATAATCCTCTGCTTTAAAAACGGCAAACAAAGATACTGATATAAAAAATTGTTCGGGCAACTGAGGCAAATAAATAAGCAATATTTTTATATAAACAAGTAGCTTTTAAGTTGGTTGTCGCGATTTGCAAGTCGTTTATAAAGCAATACTGCGAAGATTACAATAAATTGTTTGTCATTGCTTATTTGCAGTAAAAAGAATATTTTGAATCATTTAACCGACAAAGCATGAACATGAATTCTACATAATACAGTAGGCACCAAGTCGAAGTAATAAATTTTCTTTTGGGTACTTGACACCAAAGTAGACTTAATTGACAAAATTGCTATTAAAAAGTCAAGATATTAATGTCGTTCAGTACCTTTAATTAGGCAGTATGATAGTTGAGATTGAATCAGCGTTTATAGAGAGATTTAATAATAATTTAATAGAGAAACAAATAAACAGAGTAAAAGAAAAAGTTATCTTCAATCATGTTTTGGCAAGCGCAAATTTCGAGAATTTTTCGCAATTTTCTCATGCAGCCCCGGCTAATATTTATTTCTACTTTAAGCTCCAAGATTGGCTTTAGTCAAATGAGCAGTGCACCTGTGACTCTTAATAAATCAAATAATTTGAGAAATGTAAAAACTATAAAAATTTATGAATCTCTGGAAAATTAGTGACGCAAAAAAAATATATTTTTAATTTTTTTTCAAACAATTTTTCCTGTTTAGAGCCTTTTTACATATGTTTCAATTCATAAGGCATACATTTCGGATTAAATTGCAGGACATATCTTTAGCCTTAACACATTATCCGTTGGTATGGCCATAACGCAGATGTGCAACATACCGACAGAACTCGAAAACTTTCCGATGCAGTTCTGCATTGAAACATATTTTATAATTTTAATTTGCTAGTCACATATAAAGGCATTTCTTATTGTAAATAATATTCTTACTGCCACAACCACGTCACAACTCAAATATGCAATATATCCAACACAAAAAAAAAGAAAAGAAAATTACACTGTTTTGGGTCCTCAGTCACCAATTTCTGACAAGAAACGATTACGCTGAAAACAACAAGTCATTCAACCCCCCTAGGGATAAAGACCTTCAACGGCATATAATTAAAAAAATTTATTAAAAAATAACGCACTGAAGAATGAAGAAGTTTCAACCACTAGTACAAGACATTATACCAAAGTGGTATCTGCGCCGTTTACCCATCTGGTTACCCAAAACAATGTGGTCAATATTGACGATTTTGCATGGGATACTCTCGAATAATCCATGAACATTTTCTGGCAGGCACCGCTCCAAAAACTTATTTTTATGGCGCGTCATTCTCAATCGAACACATTATGAAAACTTGCCAAGATTTAACGAGGAATCGAGCTCTATTTTTTTTTATCACCTTTTTCTTCTCAAAAATACAAACTAAAGTGCTAAAATCTAGTAATCTTAACGAAAGATAATCAAAGGTCCTCTGTACCTAGTGCTCAATTCTTTATGTATAATATTATATAATATACTTCATTTAATAAATAAAATAATAAATAACAAATTTTCGTATAGTCAAGTATATTAGCCATTCTTTAAATTTATGGCCATTAAGCATCATGCCGATTTTTATTAATAATAATAACATTGCGAAAAACGCAAAAACATATCTGTTCGTATTTCAATTACCTTTTTGGACGTAAAAAATTGCGGCGTAATAGAACTTTACATAATCCTATCTGATTAGCCTTAAAAAAATGACGTCAAACCCAAGAATTTGATGAACAAAAAAATAAGCACTAAAAAATATAGTTCTAGCATATTTTAAAAATTATATAAAATTAAATAAAATAACTATCTAATTTGATATTTATTTTATTATTTTATTTATTAATTTAGTTTTTACTACTTATCAAATATATATATATATATATATTAGGAAAAGAAACTACTTTAAGAGCAAACAAATTTTGTATTTAATTGTGAAAAGCATCTTCATCTACAAAATCAGATTTTTTGTCAATATTAATTTAATATATTTGTATATTTTTTAAGTTAAATACCAGCTTTTAACTTAAAAAATTTACTAATTTAATTTATATTTATATTTGGTTATGAAAAATGTTTATTAAATAAATAATTAATTGACAGCTCGAGTATATGTGTAATATAATATTTTTTATTGAAAATCATTATTTTAATTTAAATCATTATTTAAATGTAGATTATATTATGTCAAATTATTACTTCTGTCAAGCACTCAAAAAGCACTCATTCTTTGTGGCAAATGGCTATCACCTTAGCAACCTACCAATTTGTCCAGCATAAGCACATCTACTTTGGATTGAAACAATGGCAGTAGTCAAAAATAATACAAATATTATTTAATACCAGCTGACAGGCATGTGATGTGAAGCCATATCATTTACATTACATTAAATATGCCACGATACAATGCACTATTACTTGTATATGCTTTACATATAACATATGCCTGCATGTCTGTATGTTGTTACTACTATTGAAACATTTTTGTTTTTGTTGTTTCTCAGCATTCACAACAGATTACACAAGCAATAAAATGTAAAAAAATAATTTTTTTCTTGCCTAAAGCAACGTCAATTTCCATTGCTGAATTAAGCAAACATTCTGCCAGTTCTGCGAATTGTAAATATATGACATTTTCTTTTGTACTTTTTTACAGTTTATTTACATATGATTGTGTGTGTGTGTGTATGTGTGTCTGTAAGTATCTATATGAATTTTTTTCAGCATTGCTCTTTAATTGAATTGCTGGTACCCACAATAAACAAAAGGAATCAAGTAGAAAAAATTAACAGTCGGGCGAGCACGACTATAAGACGCCCTGGCCAGCTCGAAATGTAGCTAAATGCCCTCTTATTTAGCTACCTTTTATATGAAATATAATGTAAGTCAATAAACAAAATGATAATCAATCATCAGTTGTTATTTGGTGTCAATTTCCAAATAATAAGAATAATTATCATAATTACTAAGATAACGTTACTTGTCCACTCGAAAGCAAAAGCAGACAGTGTTCGGCAAATAACTTATTAAATTTAATTTCATATTTATTCGATTTTTTTGTCACCTGAAAAATTAATGAAATAATGAATTATTTATATTTAAGTTTCTTTATTTTCTACTTTAAAAGGCAGCGATTCAAATTTGTAAAAGCTTGTAGAACCTTGACGAACAAGATAATATTTCAGATAACCTGCATGGTTTCAAAATGTGATCATTAGCAGTAACGTAAGCAAAGCCTTAGCCTCTTCTCTGGCATATCCTTGCAAGACCAGCTGTTGGAATATTAATAGCTACAAGCGCTGCAGCATTGAAAACCATGTATCAGGTAGAGGCATCATTAATAAAATGACAAAAAGCTAAGGGAGATCGATTAAATGAAATTATAGCAAAATTATATCCTGCAGAATCTTAAAAACCGGTGCCCCTGGTACTTGAGTACTCGAAAGATCGAAAAGGTTCAAGGGACAGACTGCGGCGAGGGACGGCTAAGAAACCACGCATAACAACTAGCAAGGCATATTTTTAAGAAGGGAAACAATGAATAATGCTTAGTGAAAATGAGATTGTATTCGATCGACCTTGCCCAGAAATTATTGCAAATATTTAGTAAATAAAAAGCTGCACGACTAAACTTCAAGCTAAAGTTACAATTTTACTTCCGTAGAATTTGCCGTGTAATTTAAGTTTAATTAAAAACAAAAATGAAAAAATAATAATAATTATTTTATTATGAAATAAACAAATTAAGCGACATTGAAAAATAGGAAACTTCATAAAGTAGAACATTCAAAAAATAATAAAATACTGAAGCAAATAATAAAATACTGGAGGCCATTGCTATTGAAGCTGCTTGGCAGTTGTTAACAGCAACTGACAGCCATGGAGTTAATTTGTCTATGTGGGGCCTACCGCACCTTTGTTTGCTTGTCACGTACTTTTAGGCAAAACTCGTATACCCTTTAAAAATTGTGCATTGCTGGGACTAAAAAAAGTTGTGTGCATTGAAGCGCTGAAGCGTCGGCTGCTGCTGTTGTGTTTATTTGTTTAATGTTTTGTTTTGATTATTGCAGGCTGCAGTAAAATATTTGTATTACTTTTTTATTGTTGTTTTCATGTTTTTTCACGTTTGTTTTCAATTGTGCAAAATACGTTACTGCTGCTGCCAATACGGGCTAAGGTTTTGGCCATGTTTTGTGTATGTTTACAATGGGTGAACAATTTGGACACAAATTATGTGTTTCTGTTTCGCTTTACTTTAACGTTATCAATTAAGTCACCTGCAATATAGGTTTTTTTTTCAACATTTTACTTTTTTCAAAATGCGCTCGTAGGTAAAAAATTGTGCAATTAAAAAAATATACAATTGAATTTAAAACGCTTGACATCAGATAATTGACAAAAATATTTTTTGCATTAAATATATTACAAAATTCAATTATACAAAACAGTTTATCAAACAGATGTACAATGTTTAAATAATTGAAAGTACTGAAATAAATGGTTACAACAATCTTTATATAGAGTAACTTTGATTGAATGTCAGTTAAATTTCAAAAAAAAAAAAAAAAAAAAGAAATCAGAATAATTGTGCAGTATCAAAATGAGAATTATTTTACAGCAAAGCATGAAAAATATGTGTTATTTAAATTAAATTAAATTACATACAAAAAGTTTGCATTCTGTCAAGCAGTGGTGCACGCCGTGTATATATATATATATATATATATATATATTATATATTATTGGTACTTGTGGCACCACAAAAATATCTTTAAAAAAAACTTAAGCTGTATAATTATTCCAATTTATAAGCACTTACTGTTGTCAGCTATAGGATAATATAAAATATTCAGAAAATATATAAATCTACCCAGCTGTCTTGCTTACATTTCTATTAGCCAAGAATAGTAAAATACTAGACAGTGAAAATTCAAAAAGACAGGATTTTTACGTAACTCATATTATTATTGTTACATTAGTATTGTTACATAATCTTCCATACTTTCAGCTTTCGTCTCTGGCCATCTGTATTTTGTACATACTAAAACAATTTGGTTAATTACAAA
>JBANCW010000153.1:0-13658 GCA_037040085.1 Colocasiomyia kotana | reverse complement strand
ACATTATACATTATACATTATACATTATACATTATACATTATACATTATACATTATACATTATACATTATACATTATACATTATCATATACTATATAATATCATATATCATTATACAAAACAAATATAATAGGTATCACCTCCAAATTTCCATTTTCTACATTATCTCCCACATATAAATATATATATATAAGTATATATAAATATATAACATATGGAAATGCATAAGTACAAAATACGCGGACATAAATAAGAAGACAATTTTACTACATGTGGCGAGCTCCCGTTTACATGTGCCTGTATATGTGGATGCGTACACAGATGTACCGAATTATCGTAAGTGCTTGTGAGTGGAGAAAATTTACTAAGTCAAAACAAATGGATGCACAGTCTCTACTCTGAGAAGAAATAATCAATGAAGAATTAACGTTTCATTATATTAATAAAAAGAGGTCTCTTGTTTAAAAGCCTGCAAATAAATCTAAAATTGTGTTAAATGGATGAGAGTAAACATGTAAATTCACCACTACCAACTAAACTAAATCATGAAACATTGTACTCAGATGATACATATGCTGCGTCAGGTCGGAGTTTGATTGGATGCTTAATGTATGTTATGACCTGTACAAAACCAGATTCGAGTACAGCCATTAATATTTTGAGCCGATATTCTCATAAAAGTCTTAAGATACTTAAAGAGAACCACAAATTATTAGACTTATTAAATGGGTATGTAGATGTGTGTCTCATAGACAAAGTACTACAGCATTCATATTCAAAATGTTTGATCATAATATAATCAGTTGGAATACAGGAAAATAATACTCGGTTGCTGCTTCAACTGCAAATTACATTAGTTGAGGCCGTATGGCCGTAAGCTTTCCCATACGTTTTGCAGGAGCATCTAAACCCAATATTATAGCAGCTTAAAAGTCTAAGCGGATCGAAAAGGAACATCAGAAACTGCAGCACTACTCGTTTCGTTGGAATCTGGCCTCCAGGCATCACATCTCATTTCGATCTACTTAATCTAAAAATATATCGATTTATTCCCAATTCATTTCAAGAACCTTTTCAGGATCTCTTAATCTATGTGTACTGGCAGTTAATGAGTTTGGAATCGTGTGTAATCAGCGTGTATATCTCACACCTCTGTTGATACTGATTTTTTTCTTCTTCGTTGTCATGAGAACCGATGTAATTACATCGGCCAATTGGCTACGTCATGCACTAAACAAATGGCCTCACAATCTTAAGTTTGTGCATTCTTATCTCGCACATATTGGCCAATGGTAGGTGCACAATTAATCTCAATTGTAATTCTTCGTATGACGAGCTTAAACATATATTCAACATCAGATAATTTTTCTGCTTTCGTGTTGCTTTTAAAAGAAATGATGAACATATTCTAGTCATCTGGACTAATGACTAATGACTTGTCGCATTGCAAATTGGTTACTTGTAGGGCTTGCATATGTGAGCGGCATTGAATTTGGTCCTAACTGTGCCAGCAAGCTTTTGTTCAATATAATGCTGCTTTGCTTCTTATTAATTAATGCCAACATCAAATTTGTGGTGGTGTAGCTAAGAGTAGCTACATGAGAAGACGAAATAACGGATTTTCTAAATAGTGTCTTCACACATAGTTCACGCTGCTGATTAGTAGTGGTATTCACCCTCACCTTTTCATTGAAAAGGGTTAGATCATGACATCATGAGCTTGGCTTGGGCCTTTTTTAAATAGCTTAGACTCAAACGGAGTTTCCAGATACCTGGCGCCCTCCAGAATAGCGAGCATTACCCATGTTTTGTACGGGTGGACCGCTTCTTCTCTGAAACTCGTGGAACACAAGTATAATCAAATAAAACAAAAAGAAAAATAAAAGAGAACAAATCCCCTCTTCGGAGTTGAAAAGTCTAATTGGTGTGTGGATGAATTAATGGAACCAGTGGGAATAGTGCGACAGGTACTTCTGTACTTGAACATCATTAAGTCACCACTTTAAAGCCAATAATGGAATAAACTATGGCTTCAATAAAGTTCACTTAAGTGTCTAAAAAAATAAAACGGAACAAACAATACTATATTACCTCAAATCACCTCCGGGATATAAACACACAGTATCAGGGTGAAGAACTAGATGATATCTAGTCGATTCAGTTTACGCTGACGATACAGGGGTAGAGGTAATGACTGGAGATAATAAGGATTTTATAAATTAAAGAAACCTCGACTGTTCTTCTATCCTTCCTGGAACCAGAAGGGATAGATATCGTACTCATCTATTTCTCTGGGTGTGCTGGCCCCCAATCCATGCTTATTGTGGAAAACAAACCAGGAAAAATCGAAATATTTTTCTTCGGTTCAACTACAGCCATAACACCATGGTGGCATGAGTTGAGCTAGACTAGACTAAAACTAAAACTGGCATTCGCTTGGGCCACGACAATCCAGACCCACTGCAAGACGTAGCCCTATGAAAGTTTATGCAAATGCGCACCACACGTTATGGGGCAACACCGATATTAATGATTTGGGTGATTATCTGCACTTTACAAAGGCTGCAATTCTACTTTTGTGACTAGAATAGGTGCGAGGTGATAGACATATTTCTGACAACCATTGGGAGAGAATCAGAACTAAATGAATACTCTAAGTGACAAAGCCATGCATATGGCCTGTCCCATTAACAGACTAATCCATGCCATTCAAAACCAGTATGGTGAAGACATTCCTATAGGAATCAATAAAGCAAGATCTACTCAGACTGACAGGGCCTGGATGGAATACAAGGCTAAAAAGGAAGGCTAAAAAGCATCCATCTCAGAAACGCGCTCAGCTGCAGCCAGCTGAGCATCTGGTGATAAATTGGTTTATGCAGGGGTACCACAGCCTTATCTTACATTCCAGCACTACTGAGAGAAGCGAGGATTGCTATCATTCCCAAGACGAGCAAGCCTTTGAACTCTAAAATAAAGGAATTCAAACCAATCTGTTCTTCATCTTTTAAACTCTAGAACAGCTCTTCGAGTTGCACCTTTAAAGCTGCGTGGTGAACCACGAATTATCCATGCTACATTCTTACAGCCAAGGTACATCGATAAATACGGCATTGCGCGATCGCTCTTCTTTTAGCTTGCAAAACTACGATAGGCAGAAAATGGGATCTCTCCTCGCATTGATCTACACGTCTAAAATTTTACCCATCCTACTTTTTGGCCAGCTCAAAATTAAATGGTCATCCATAACAAACTTAAAAAAATTCAAAGATTTGAGGATGTCTGCATCAGTGAGAAACACACATCTACTCTGACATCCAGGCGGCAATAAAGTAGCTAAGTTCAATAATTTTCAGATCACGCTGCTCTCTAAGCTGTATACAGATAGCCCAACAGCATATGGTGAGGGTTATATGGGCCAGACACATACCAGGAAACCACACAATTTCTTCCAGAAAAAGAAAGTGTAGGTATACCGATGTCTACTTGCAAGCTCAATTTTTTTAAGCATATGTGCAAATAAGCCCAAATAAGATGTGGTTCGTTATATATTTGCTAGACAAAAAAAACATTACCTCAACTTTATGGGACAGAAATATCAACTTATAGATAACCAAAATCCCAAATTTGGCATTCATTGGAGTAGTCACTGGTCATTTTCCATAGACATGTACGCTCATAGATTACACGTTTGGGCAAATGACTTCTACAGAAGCTGCAGGGATAAGGAAGAAGAGGAAAATATCATACAAAATACATTTATTATACATAAAAACAGCAGTTTGCCTGTATAATTAGTTTGGAAAGTTCCACATTATCTAAAGGTTATGAAATTACTAGAGGAGCGAAGTAGAGGATTTTTTTTCTTGTTAACAACTGTAAAACATTTAATAGTGACCGTGGGAAATAAAATCTAAATAACAGTCACAACAAACACACAGAGGCTGCGGTCATTAAAATCGTATAACAGTCGCTTAGCAGAGGTTCGCCTCTTACGAAAAAGATAGCTTATATATATTGTACACAGCTGTGTACACAGCTAAGCTTAGCTTTTATTTTTTATTGCAGCATATTGTAGTTATTTTTGCGATCTATAATAACAAAAATATTGGACGGGACCATAAGACCTAGAACTTGGAATAAATGTTTATTTTATCAATGGGCTTCATGAGTTTATTTGAAACCTTTGATATCTTCTTAGAGATAGAGCAATACTCAAGTAGTAGACTTCTGGTATAATGCCAACAATGCCTAGGTACTACGATTATCCGTTTTCTGGAATTAATACCATCCACTTTATAAAATATCACGTTTTTAATGCATTGATTGATGAAAATCAACAGTATAATCATGAAAATCGATGATTATGGTTTAAACATGACTGCATATTAAATTTCGAATTTCCCACACATACGCAATACGTTATGCTAAATACCACCTATACCTTTCATCCCAGAGATACCAATTTTGATATTTAGACTTTATATGAGTTTTTGCAACTTACGATCGGTCTTTGAATAAAGAATTGTATTTATAATTTAAAGTTAAAATTTTAAAACCAAGAATTACAATTACAACCAAAAAAATAAATGATAACTCGTGTTCCAGGGTCGAAAACTCAGGACACTCTTGTGCCGTTGATCTCTGGGCAGTACTTAACACTCTCCAACCAATAACCAAAATCGAATCAGGCTTACGTAATCCAAAGACAGTATCGAATGAGAATAGCCGAATTCCTGACGAAAAATTGGAGGATGAGATCAAGGACACCTATGAGCCATTGGAAACCTCATCTTTGACAATGAATAGATAATTAAAGCCTTACAAATTAACCTAAAACACAGTTATGTCGCTCCAACCTCTAGATCTGCTCAAATGGAACAGGTGGCTATGAACGACTATTATTTCTGTTTATTTATTTATTTATTCTGTCCAAACAATAGCACCAGACCTAGCAATAGCTAGAATCGAGGAAACAGGCGATTAAACAATAATAATTGCATCTCAATACATGGTACACAAAAGATCAGTTCTGACGTCGATTACAAAACTCCGTATGGGCCAGGAAATAGTTAAAAACCCTGATTATGAGATGTGACGCAAATGCCAGATACACGATCTACATCAGTTAGTAACTAATGTAGCGGTGGGTCAATTTTTGAAATTGTCATTTAAAATAACATTACCATACATAAAAGAGGTAATCCTTTAACTTTCGAGTTATAAAGTTCAGAGGATATGTGCTGTACATTGTATCTCGTACCTACGTTCTGAAGAAAGTTGAAAAGTCATTGGTTTAGACTTATGATGTTGAAAAAATTTTCTAAATCTTAACTATTCTAAATGTAAAATCATGTCGTTCTATCGCATAAACTCTTATTTTGCAACCTACTCTCTGAATAATGTTTTGATTGAGAGAAATGACACAGAAAAATCGACGATGTATTGGAGAATTGTTCCTTCATAAACTTGTCTGTGGTGCTATTGATTCTTCTTCTCTTCTAAGCCAGATTCAATTCACTATTCCTATCAGGCCATCAAAAAATTTCCGACCTATTACACTGAATCGGTGTACGCCGCTCATGAACCTTTTCGAGTTATGTGCTCACATTACAATAATTTGTGGCATCTAATCTCCTTTTAACACTCTTTTTCCTCCATATACTTTAAGATCCTTAATTCCCTTTCCCGTACTTAGTTTTTTGTTTTTTTCTTTTTTTAACATTTATTGTATGAAACCTAGTTATAATACTAACCAAATCTATATTTAAGCTTGCTGTGTGCTTCTAGCCACTTTGGCTGTGAGTAGGGGCACAGCTTGCAGTTGTCGCAAATAAAATACCTCCGACGGGCTGGAACACACACATGCAATCTAATTTAAACTAACAGATAATTTGTTAGATTCTTAAATAAATAAATAAATAGACTTGCCAAAGAAAAGATCTTTTCGTATATATACGTGGGAGTGAATGATACCTTTACCTCCATGATAGAAATATCATGTAACGACGACTATGAACCTGGCTTAGTACCAGCTCCGACCAAGATTCACTACAACCTATATAAAAAAGACAGAGAAATATGACTAAAAATGAATCTTGAACACAGTAATGTGTGTCGCTAATTAATATAAAAGATACGAAAAGGCAACGAATAATATTTGTCAAAGAGCATACTTATTCCACACAACTGATGGACGCTGATGGTACAGTAACTAAATCATTAGAACTTCTAGTGAAAGCCCACTTTCCAGCCAATCACATAGAACATGATAATTTGAGTGCCGGCATTTATGGTTATAAACAAATATAGCATAAATATACAATCCAATGGGCTATAGAAACCATTAATTCAAATAAAAGTCAAGGACCGAACGGAATAATTCTATATGGTAACTCATACAATTTGCATCATCCTAGGGAGTAGTAGAAGGAGTAGTAGAACAAATCCAAACAGAAGAGGTCACGTCCCTACGAATGTGAATGAACGAATGAAAAAATGAGACATCTTCCGATATTCTAATGAATATTCTGAATGTTCGCTAAAAACTTGATGAATGCTTCACAGAATACGGCAGTCGAATTATCAGACTCCAAATGGAAAGCAAAAGATTTAGAGGAAATGCGGTGTCTTTAGTGCTGGTTCTCAGGACAAAATAAAAATCGTAACAAGTAACAATTACAGGTACATGCTTTTAAGAAGTGTCATAAGGATGAGTATATAAAAAGAGCGAAAGAAATACAAATTCTTGTTATAGGTGAAATGCATATATTGTGGACTAACTAGTCAGAAATATTCTAAATGTGCCTTCTGATTAGAGAAAAGTACAAGAAAAGCACAAAGGAAAGTGTCGCAATGGAAGCAACATTTTTAACTTCAAAATTTTTTATCTGCATGTCAAAATGGCTGAACAAAAGCTATGAGAAACGTGTAGATATTTTGTTTTACTTCGGGAGCGGAGACAGACTTCAAGTCAAGAGACAGTGAAAAGATACTTATATATAATAAATTATAACATTTTAAATTATATATTATAATATCGTTAAACTTAATGTCATAAGTAATGATTCTGTTTGCAGTACATTACAAATTCTATTATATAAATATTGAAATATAGTATAGTAAATATATAATTTATAATATAGTAATTTTTTTGCATATTATTACGGATAAATAAATGAAATATGATTGGCTGATTGGCTGAAAATGTTCATATTTATAAAACTAATCGAGTAGATTTGACTAGTTTAACTGATTATAAATTTATATAAACACATAGTTATTTAAAATACTCTTATACGACGGACTTACATAATATTTTACTAAGTACTTTGATCGGTTTATTGGTGGAATCCTACAGATTCGAGTTAATATGGCAGTTGGAAAAAAGACTAAGAGATCCACAATGTTGCCCTTAATGGCTTAACGAAGATAAAAATAGAACGTACAATGTGGAATGGACTGAAATTAAATATTATTTACCTCTGCTTTTCTCCTTTCGATGATCCTAAATGTTGGCTAAAAATAAAAATGGTACCGATCGTCTTTATGTAGGCTACCGTATGTTGAATGAGAATACTATTGCAGATAGTAGCGTCATCAAAATAAGTTTGATCCAAAATGAAATATCTGGTAGTTAAAGTATTAGACGGAGACCGTATAGTATTTTAAAATCGGTAACAAGATAATGAACGTATATATACATGAATTTTTAGGACTGCAGTCAAGTAGAAGAAGAAGATATAAATGGCACAATTGAAGAGATCCTCAAAAGGAGATTAAAGTGTTATATGATACAATAAATGTGTCTAAGCCCCAAGTGGGGAAATGAAAACAGCACCATAACAGACGAGAAGCGTTATGGGGTTAATACGATTGGGTGTAAAAATAAATACACAACTGTTTTAAGTTATAAAGCTTAATAATGTATTTGAATTAGTTGAATTATGTGTTATATTAATAGGAATTTATTCTGAAGAAAATTTTATTTTTATATGAAATATGATTATATAAAATTAAAATCGCTCAAAAAGAAAATTATTTATTGGACAAGATGATTTCTGATGAAAACAAATATATACGATATTTCTCAAAACAATTATAAATTTGTGAATTCCTTTCAGTTGTAAATAAAGAAAAAATAGTTATGAGTCATATTATGTATGAGCAAGAAAACTGAATTGCTTTGTAGCTATTTTAGCTCAGGGTAACTGAGAAAATTTATATTGATTTTAATGCACATATAATTGATTCTTTTAAAAGGATATAAGCCGCATCTCCAGTGTTTTTCCCCACTAGCGCTAAGAGACATAGAGAGACAGATTAAATAAATAACTAGGGTTAAATAACAGATTTAATCAATAAATTTTAAGAGAGAAATTTCTGAGGTCCTTGGGAGCTAACATTTGGTTCTTAGGTCTAGCTAGTGACCTAGTTAACAAATTTCATCATTTGGGAATTTTGAAAGAGCAACATTTAATTCAAAGTGGATGAATAAATTATTAAATCAAAGCGCAAGGGTATAATGTAGATGACAATATGGCGTAGCTGATAGCCAATCATTCTCATTACCAAAACTGGGTTGCATAGACATGAAATAGTCCAATGAACCTCGATATACTCTAAACATGGTGGTGGGCATTTGACTTAGATATAATCAATGAATTAGGTTAGGAATCTAATCAACTATATAAAATGAGAAAGAATCAGAAGCCCAAAAAGCGGATAAACCTCCACTTTTTAACGAAATAGTTAGTCTGACTTTAGTGACGCCAGAAAATTAAACCATTTAAAATTTAAATCATTTATTAATTGATTTAAGTGTAAGCTACAATGCAGCGTGGTAATTAATAGTAACTAGACCAACTTCATTGCATTTTAGAACATTTATTTAGGGTGGATGTAATCTTCACCAAATATTGCTTCGTCGCTTCTACACAGAAGCTTTACTATTTTACGAGGAATACATGGAAATAACGAATCAGGAAATTCAAAAATAAGATGATGTTCTAATGATGATCTGTAAAATCGCTCAATAAACTCGGTGTAGAAAAGCTTTCCCATTGCAACAATGCATATATTGCAAAATAATTAGCCTAAGAAAGAAGAAATAGAGGCGGAAAATTTTTCGACAAAAATAATCACTGATGGAACTTATGAGCAACTCCAGGTTGGATTGCAGATCATAAAGAAGGCTTCTAAAGGAAGCGGCTCAACTCCTACAAATTTCAAAGGTAGAAGAAGACTGGAAATTAAACCATGGTTTGGTAACGTCTGGTAACTTTGGTCTTAAGACAGTAGCACTAATGCTTCCCAACCTGAAAATCACACTTCCGGAGAGAATAATTGAAATTGTGTCAATAAAATCTGGTAGATTCCGACGTTAGCAAAGGACAGACACTGTTACACAGTGATTTTATTTTTGTGTAGGATCAACCAATAGCATTAAAGCATGTTGTAACTTTACAAATCTAACTTATAGACCTATAGTAATAAAGGATCGTACGCTGCTGCTCTACATCATGGTGTTAGTTAGGCTAGAAAACAGACAATATATTTAAAACAATAGAGCTCGTTTTCAATGCCAGTACAAGCCAAAATACATTGGGAAACCAATACATATTCGAATATTTTCTTTCATGTAAAATTCCACACACATATGCCAATCTCAGGTTAATACGATTTTGTTTTGAACTTTGGATTTTTCTGCACCGCTTCAGCAGTTGGACGCTTTTTTTTAATGCTTATATATAAAAGATTATTCAAATTACAATAAAATACGATACGCAGTCGACAAAATTTTTTTCTGGTGTGGTAATTTCGTTTTAAGTAAAATTGTATTTAGCGAATAGTTTTTTATGTTGTCCAATATTTGGTCAGATACAAACTCGGAAGCTGAAGCTGTGTGCATCATTCGTAATTATTCATGCAGTTCACATTTTTTGTATGGTGAAACTTAAGTAAAATTCCTTAGCACAAATTAATAGTTAACAAAAGTAACAACCAAACAAATTTGAAACAAAACTGAAACATTAGTATTTTTGTAATCGAAATAAATTTCTGCTCTTTTTTAACAAAAAGAAAGCATGATTTATTGCTGCCATGCTTTTTTATATTTTACTACCTCCGGTATGACGGCAGATATATAAACAAATGGGATTTCTCGTCGGCAGCGTTTTTGGTATGAAAAAATCCCATTCAATAATATGAATTTCTTCACCTATCTGGGAAGTGCAATTCAGCAAGCATTTTAGCTTATACTCTGCTTCTTTTGACGCCACTCCCAGCCACCATTTATTCTAGCTGCAAGAACTCATGTTACGCTTTTTTCAGCGCAGCAGACAATCAATTGGTATGCAATGTTGTATTATATTTGTTCCGACATGGTAAAAAAAAGTCTTGAAATGCTATGATAAGCGAAATGCAATTCACCATGCTCATTATGATTTACAATATCTACAGAGATGTATGTATATCTGTACGCTGTGCGCAAGTCCTATGCATTTGGCTCATTTTAGAGAGGGTGAGTGAGGAAAAGAGAGAACCGTGACGTCACGTCTTATTATTGTGCTATTAAACTTAAATTGCAGGGAAATTTTATTACATACATGTGCAAAAACAACCAGTCTGGAACTACTGTATTTGTTACATGTGTGTATGCACATATGTCTATACAGAATACATATATATATATACATATCATTCAATAAGTATTATTATATTTGTAATTCGATTTGCAATAGGAACTCAGACAGAAACAAAATTGAAAATATAAAAATTTCATATGCATGTACGAATGTTACAATTGATAAATTGTACCATTTAACATAAATATTGTAAGTATGTATGCACATAGTACGTGCAAATGTATGTAGTATTTTATATATAAATATACAAACATATATTACATAAATATACATGCATATTTACACAAATGAAGAACATCAGCGCAATGATAGTTTTTGGTGTGAAAATACCTACATTCGTATGTATTGTGTTATATATGCAAAAGTTTTTATATGTGGTACATACATTCATAGTATGTACATACATTCGTTTTTAGTATTTTATTATTTATAAATTATTTTGACCCTATTTTTGGTGGTACAATGATCATACTTATAAAAATACTTATACACATATGTATGTAGCACTACAATGCACGAGGACGAAATTGAACTCAGTTATGATTTCGCCGCTTGGTGTTATCGGACTAAGTAAAATTAAATAACTAACGACGAACATTGCTTGAACCCACCCCCACCCATACATAGATGCCGAGTTGGTAAGAAACAAATGGCTGTTTCGGCTGCACTGCGACAGCTGATTCATCGTGGGTATTTGTTTCTTGTCCCAAAAAGTTCATAGAAAATCAGATGGTTTATCCCAAAATCATTTCGATATAAGGTTGTGCGCCAATCCAAAGCATGAGTTAGTGTATTAAGTCAACAAGAAATAAATACTAGTATGTATGAGGCTAACTTACACTTATAAATGACGTAAATTGTAGATTGTTAGTTACATATGTCATGTAAAACAAGATGCCAAAGATGGGTGACTGTAATATCCCTAAAACAATTCAATAAAACAAACTCAATTTAATAGTACATATATATCACGCTAAAGGTTATGTTCAATAAAAATTGAGGGTGTAAACAACGAATAAACAACGAGTATAATAATAAATTGTTAGTTGCATAACATCATTATGTCTAAAAATCGAAACTGTTACCTTTGGGATAAATGCCAAAATATGCGGAGGTATATTTAAAGCTTAAATATTGAGTATCCGGTTATATTGCCGATTGTGTTCAAGTATGGTACCAATTCTGGATAAACGGGTAACTGGTGTCAAAATATTTAGCATTATACCAAAAACGTACACGTAAGTGCTACGTTATGGCACTTTAAAATAAAAAACTGATTTCCATAAGCGAAGGCGGCAACTTAGGCACGAGTTTACATCAGCAGGTATACGCATGTTTATGTGTCACTCTAGTTTTTGAGACGCATGACCGTTAATAATAATACTTAATAATAATTATTCGCCAATATATTAGTATATTTAATATTATATCCAATTTAATATAATTTTTCAAGATTTGCCACAAAGCTGGTAGAATGACTCTGCTGCAGTTCTTTGATTCTTACAGGAATAACTAATAAAAATAGAGTATTTTTTACTTTATATAGTTATTATTAAAACATATTTTTTGCCCTTTAACTATTAGTGTTGAAATAATATATCAAATATATAATGTACTTTATTTTTAATTTTAATTTTAAATAATTTTCGTCGTCATACCGACGGTAACATTTGTTGCGCTCACAAAATTGCTTACTTGAATACACAATCCCATAAGGCTAAGTGAAACACAAAAGTAGGCATAAAAAGTATGTCACCGAAACGAAGCAAGCTTGACAAATATGTTACCGACACAAGGTAAGCCAAAGAAGACTCTGTTGTTTATGTACTATGGCACTTACAAGCCTCACAAGCCTTATAGTTAAATACGGACAGATGGACATAACTAGATCGAATCCGCTATTGATGCTGATCAAGAATAAATATAATTTAAATGTGGGGCCTGCCACGTATCTGCCATACAAAAATGCAACCTCCAATTAGCAAAGCAAGTAATGGATGGTGATGGTCGCACATTAATTCATTTTGTTATTATTATTAATTTTTTTTTTTAACTTTGACAAATATCCAGATAGTGCTATTTAGTATATTGCAGCTAACACATTCATTACTGCAAGCGAAGCTTAAACATGGTGTTTCAGTCGAGAATATCATTCGAACATGCGATGGATCGACTTATAAGGACACCCGGCACAAGCTTCTTTGATTATCATCATTTGGTGTATATATGGTGCATGTCAATCTCATGCGGTAAAATATTATTTAGAGCACTCACGTCCTGTCATCTTTTTTTGGAGCACCCCAGTAAAGACAGCCTTTTAAATATGATCGAACACTGAAAGTGCTTTTAATCCAGAGTCTACTAGTTTTATTTATATGAACGCCTCGACCTCAGAGACATCTCCGGAACTGACACGCCAACTTTTGCAAACTCTCATAAATCAAAGGCTATTTGAGATACAGTACTCAAAATTAAGAATATATAAAGGAGTACCCTGCAGACTCACAGAAGGCTCTGAAGTTAAGTCTCTTCGAGGTTCTTATTATTTTTATTGTACTTAGTCAAACTGTTTCGATATCCGTCTTATTATAGTGTTACAGTCGAGATGCCCGGCACTATATTAAGCGTAGCTAAAAAATATACTATATATTTTACATTCACCTCCTGTTAGACATTTGTGTTTGCTATGCGGCTAGTACGGTAGGGCTTCCACATTCTAAAAACGCCTTAACTCGTGTATAAAGGTCCTGGTTTAACAGTGTCAAAAGATATGTACAAACTGTAATACAAACACAAATTCACCACTTCATGAGGTAGATTTAAAATAGTTGTAAGCTGCAACCGATCACCTGCCGAAGGCTGTAGCACTTCACTTCACGTTTTACTTTGCTTTGACATATGTATGTGTTTCTATTAAGAGTTTCATCACTAAGCACACAATACATAGAGTGTTCAAACTGCGAAAAAAGTGATAACACTTTTGTGCCTGACCGTGGAACCCCAGTGGACCCGA
>JBANCW010000152.1:0-22810 GCA_037040085.1 Colocasiomyia kotana | reverse complement strand
AAATACTTTGTAAAGCCCCTTTTTTAGCTGGCACAACACATAATATATATGTTATATATGTATATATATATATATATATATATATATATATATATAAATATATAACATTTCCTTTATAACGGTATATATGCTAGTTGCAAACCGATGAACCACTCTTAGAAAAATAGTTTATAGCCTGAATCTAAGTCTACAGCGAATCTTAGCCCACAAATCAAGGCGAAAGATTTATTCGACGTCGGCAGAGAATCCAGAGTAAAATCTAACTCAAGCTCGAGAAAATAAAATATAAATAAAAATAATAAAAAAAAATGGAAAAGAAAAATATAAATTAAAAATGCTGCAAAAATAATTTAAAAAGTGAAATATGCGACTTCTTTCAAACTGCTGAACGCACTTTAATAAAGAAGTATACAGAAAGTATATGAGATTCATCATTCAGTTTGTTGCGCTAAATCAAGAAAATGCAAAGCGCATTTAATAGATAAATAAAGAAAAATATAAATTAAAAATTCAGCAAAATTAATAAAAAATGGTGAAACAAGCACTTTGATTAAGAAATATACATAATATACATTAGATGAGAATCGCTTCAGTTTGCTGCAATAAATAACGAAAATGCGAAGCACATTTAATTTTATTGTTTTATTCTTCTCGGCTTCAAGCTCAGAAAGCATTTTTATGAGCCCGAAACTGGGTAAATTGATCAATTAAGCTTTATCGAGAGATTTGAATCTGCAAAGTGAAACTCTTGCGAATTTTTAGAAGTTTGCAGTCCCAAATTAAATTCATATTTACGCCAAAAGCGCGGCTGTTTGGCTTATAAACCATAGAAGGCCCCCCCTGGGGACGCGCTGCATATGGATTGGAAGCATTGTTGTAAGCTTCCTGTAAGCAAGTCCCAAACTAACCGTAACCGCGTGTGTGTAGTGGCTTAAACTTCTTTCAGGCAGATAGAAATTTCTGAAAACTGATAAAGGAAATTGTGGCACCCAGACATAGCTGTACAGCTGCTATGGGGAGCGTTCGGAGCTAATTATATATTTTTCGATTTTTTCTAATTAATAAAAAATTTACGATTTTTTCTTATCAAAATATCCATTTCATTTCTTGAATCGATGTTTAAGCTACTCGCCGCCCGTGCGCCTCAACCTAGCTATGCCACTGTCTAGGCACATAGCCTAGCAGTCTGATGTCTTGTCTATTATGAATTTGTGACTTGATACTATGCTACAGGGGGCTTGGCAAGCAGTTTGGTTTTTCGGGGTACTAAAATGAAATACCAGAGTCTTTGGTGTTTCCAAATGGAGTAATCTTTCGCCATTGCTTTGTTGCGCGACCGTCCAAGATGTCAAAAGGGCTTTGAACGAATTCTTTCTAGCAAGCTCAACCGACTTTTTTTTTTCTTTGGTACCTGGAACGCCAGCAGTTTGCTAAGGCAGGCAGTTGCGGCATCCTCTTAGAAATTTCCATGCCATATGCCATGGAGCTAGTGAATACTTGTTGAAAGAGAAAGTGCCCGTAATGCCGGTGAAAGTCTAACTAAAAGAGGAGGTTGAGGTTATCAAAAGTTCGCTTGATAGAAACCAAGCCTCTCTTCAGGCATGCATTTCTCAGCGTAAGTTGTTCTGCCAACGAATTTCCCATTCTTTTTTCAATTAAATAAGGTAATTTAAGCTTAAAAAAAATATTAAGTCTTGCCCTCAGGTGTTTGCAACATTTTATTGCGTAGAAAATCAGTTGCCACACACACACATATACGCATATATATTATATACGTTTTTATAAGCAAGCAAAAGAAAAGCTGGAATACACATTGTTAGTAGGACACAAACAAACAAACAAACAAATAAACAAGTCAGCAAATCGCACGTGTGTGCGGTGCGATTTTTATTTTATGTGAATAATCATAATCAGCGACAACAAGTTGCCATATGCATGTTAGGGCAACAACAATAAGCAGCAACAGCAGCAACATGCTGGCTTTATTCTTCATTGTGGAGAGCACAAAAGACTGGCAGACATCATCAGTCGTCTGATTGTCTCTGCTTGTCTGAAAACTCGGAAAAGCGGCGGCAGCCACGACAAGTCATCGCATGAGTCCATGTCTGATAAAAGCGAAATGGCGTCCACTGTTTTTTTTTTTTCTCTTTGTGGGTTTCGAATTTAAAACAAACTAAAAAACCTAAAATTAAAAGTTAGCCAAATCAACGAATGTGGAATACACACCTAAATTAACATGTTCAATAGAAAATCAAAGCTATTAATTTTAGTAATGCAGTTAAATGCAAGAAATTTTAAAGCTAAGAAAGCTGAAATGGGTAAAACAAACGACTACACTAAAGACTGTACTAAAGAATGTACTGAAAACTGTACTAGAGATCACTCAAGACCACAAAAGATACCACTTAAGATTGTACTATAGACTGGACTAGAGACAGTACTGGCGACCGTACTATAGTTCTTACTACAGAATATAATTGAGACTTGAGTCTTGTGTACGACTCTACTAGAAATTGTACTAAAAACTGTACTAGAGAGCTTTTTCAAGATTGTACTAAAGATTACATTAAAGACTGTACTACCGACTGTACTAGCGACTCAAACAAGGAATATACTATAAAATGTACTATAGACTGTACTAGAGAATATACTAAAGACTTCTAGAGATTGTACAATACTGTACTATAAAATATACTGACGACTACACTACAGGCTGTACTGAATGCTGTACTAAAAACTACAAGAGATTGTACTAAAGACTGCACTTGAGACTCTACTAGAGTCTCCCTGTACTAGAGACTGTACAAAAGACTCTATTATTGATTGTACCAAAGACTGTACTATTTAATGTGATGACGACTGAACTATAGACGGTGCTGAACACTGTACTAGAGTCTACTATAGACTGTACTGGAGAATGCGCAAAAGACTACTAGAGATTGTACTAAAGACTGTACTAAAAAAATGTAATAAAGACTGTAAAGAAAACTGTACTTGAGATTGTAATAAAGAGTGAACTCGAGAAGGTACAAAAGGATCTATTAGAATCTAGAATCTACTATTGTACTCAGAGACAGTACTAGAGACAGTACTGAACACTGTACTAGAGACTGTACTATGGAATGTAATCAAGACTGTAATGAAAACTGTACTAGATAATAATGAGTAATAAAGAGTGAACTCCAGACAGTACAAATGAATCTACTAGAATCTAAAATTTACTATTGTATTAAGGACTGTACTAGAGAGAGTACTGATGACTATACTATAGACTGTACTGAAGATGGTCCTAGAAACTACTATAGACTGTAGTAGACTATACAAAAGACTGTACTAGATATTGTATTATAGACTGTACTGAAGACTGTCGTAGAGACTACTAAAGACTGTACTGAAGACTGTCCTAGAGACTTCTATAGACTGTACTGGAGAATGCGCAAAAGACTACTAGAGATTGTACTAAAAAATGTAATAAAGAATGTAATAAAGACTGTAAAGAAGACTGTACTAGATAATAATGAGTAATAAAGAGTGAACTCGAGACAGTACAAATAAATCTATCAGAATCTTAAATTTACTACTGTGTTAAGGACTGTACTAGAGACAGTACTGATGACTACACTATAGACTGTACTGAAGACTATCCTAGAGACTATTATAGACTGTACCAGAGACTGTACAAAAGACTCTACAAGAGATTGTACTATAGACTGCCCTATAGAATGTACTGACGACTGCAGTACAGACTGTACTGAGCACTGTACGGGAGTCTACTATAGACTGTACTGGAGAATATGAAAAAGTCTACTAGAGATCTTACTAAAGCCTATACTTGAGACTACTATAAACAGTTGTAGTCTACTATAGACAAAAGACTACTAGAGATTCTACTAAAGATTATACTAGGGAATGCAATAAAGACTGTACTAGAGATTGTAATAAAGATTACTATTGTACTAAAGACTACTGGAGGCTATTAAAAAATCTGTACTAAAGGCTGCAATAAAATCGATGTCTTGTCTGCCTTCAAATCGCTTGAGAAAAAACTATAAAACTATGCTTCAATTAGTTAATGTATGAAACAAGCAAGAACATTTAATCAACCACATGCGGCGACGACTTGAAGAGAAATACACACACACACACACACACATGCACATACAACAGCTACATTGCCTGGCGTTCGGCTTTAGCCAGATGGCGTCACATGCCAGTTTGTGGCGGAATATTCGCATGATACTTGCGCAAAATTATGTTTATCGATGTGAAACATTTTTCATAGGAAAGTCAGGATGCACAATACTCGCATACAATGCTGGTTATATCATTAGAAATCCATACACACATATCGTATATAAAACATGTGCGCTCATTAGCAAGCAGCAAAGGATGCTGATTATTATCAAAATATGTCTCACACATGGTCGCCTGTAGTTTGTTATGTTTTTTTTTCTTTCTGTTTTTGTTAGTTATCATTTTGTAATTATCTATTTGTGAGTGTCTGCGTATTGGTTTGTGCCTCTGTATGTGTGTGTGCGTGTGTGTGTGTGTGTGAGTCTGCATGCAAGTCAATGGTTTTGTAGTTTTTTCATGCGGAAAATTGTCAATGTTGGCTGCGTTATTAATTAATTTGCTATTCGGCTGTTTGCTGCCTGTGTTTGTGTGTGAGTATTTGTATCTGTGTTTTGTGTTTTGTATCTAGCTGCAGTAGCAGTGTTGGCTTGGTAATAATATAGATTTTCACTTGACTGACACTTTATAAAGAGCTGCATTTGCACATTTTCATATTGTACGAAATCATTCATTTAATTATGCATGCTGAATGCAGCAAGTTAATGTGCCACTGCCACAGTGTGAGGCAAACATGGCCTCACCTCCGTTTGGTTGGCTGTAATTTATTTTCGCTGCAATACATTGACATCTATGGGGTTATATTTAAAATATGAAATATTAAAAAAAAAAAAAGGTTTCTGTTGCAGGGCAAAGCGGGGCGTAATGCCCCCAACGAAGATGCATCGTATTGCCAGCGACAAGACTCTTCTCATTGTTGACTCTCTCATGTTGAGCTTGAAATATTCCACATCTTAGAAAACGCTTCTAAGTAGGCTGCTAGCTTCCTCCATGACTGTCATCTGTGCTCAGCGAAATGCGCTTAACCCGATTGGGTGGCTAGTTTGACTGCGGCTAAACATTTATGTGAGAATTCTGCTTTGTGATGGAATATTTTCATGAATATTCAACACACTCAACGAATCGCTACGTGCGTCGTCTTCCAACGATTTTTCACATCATAATATCGAAAATTGCTTAACATAAATTAAGATATTATATAATTTATTTAGATTTATTTTAGCTACAGTTAAATAGCATATTTTCTATATCGATTTTAAATGGCTTCATTTAAATTTAAATTGGATTTTTTCAACAGACTCTGATGCTATTATATGGAGCTATAACACACGATAGTCAGGTTTAATAATATTAAAATATATAATATTCTATAATTATTATAATTTATAATATTATATATATTTATTATATAAAATATATATAAAGAACATATTAAATATATAAATATATATTCTGTATGCTGTTGGTACACATTTTTAATTACACCCCCTTGAAGCTCGCAATAGATTTTTCACAGCTAGTTTTATAACTGATTTTCGGTTAATACATTTCTGCATGCAATATTCAGCTATGTTACCAATATAATGTGATCCTGAGATCGGTTTAATATGTGTTGATATATATTCGTAAATATATTGAATCTGCACAACAACTTTTTACTTATCTGCTGGCACAATAATTTGTGATTAATGCGCCAAGTCTAAGCAACCAAATTATACGACATCCTGGATGCTAACTCCGTTGGCATCGTTGTGTATTTTTGACTGGTAAGCGAAGGCAACAAAATTGCCAAAACTTTTTTTTTTTTTTTTTTTTTGGGTAATGCAAACAGCACTAAATAGTATGCTATACATGGAATTACAATTTTCCAAATAGTTCCACCCGACCACAATGACTGCCTACAAGGCGTATACTTGATTTCAAAGAATTTTTGTACCAACTTCTATAATTTTCTAACCAGCTACAATTCACATTTGTTGTTGCATGCAGAAGCATCGTCTGTTGTACAGCTTAAATAATATTACAAATATAATACTTAAATAATATTACCAAATGATATTACCATATTACTAATATAAAGTTTCATGCATAATCATTTACTTTCATCTAAGCCAAATCTACTTTGCATATATTTTTAGGCAGCAAAGAAAAAAAAAAACTGCTAATAAGACTTCTGCAGATTTTTTGCCCAGATTTATGGAAGAACAAAAATGCTGTTGGTACTATAATAGTGCGCCTGACCAAAAACCGCACACTGAATGCTGCAGATTTACGCTCTACGACTTTTTTTGCTTCCTACGATTGAGGCGATTAAGACATTGGCATCGAAGCTGAAGCTGACCAAATGTAGAAAAAATGATTTTCCAAAGTGCTTCGAGGAGTGGCAATCTGGTGGAGATTACTTTGAAGTGAACTAAATAGATATTCCTGAACGAATATATTTTGGTAACAACAGAAAAAAAATAAAGGGCAACTTTTTTTATGAGCTAAACTTTCGTATGAAGTTTCATGGCGGCAAATGTGAGGCAGCAGTTGACAAGCTGATGGAATATAAATGAATAGCTTAATTTGCTGTACTCTGACAAAATGTCAAGTCCTACTTATCTAAATAGTATTTAATTGCATAAATATATATATATTAATTTGATATACATAATAGGACATGGCATTAGATGCAAAAATGTTGTACAACTAATTTGGAAAAAGAGTAGAGAAATGCAAATGCATATGCAATGCGGCAGTTGTGATATTCAAACTCAATTAGGCTCACTAATAAGGCAATAACAATAAAAGTAGCAGCAGCAGGAGCAGCAAAGCCCAGCAGGAGCAGCAGGAGCAATAGCAATAAATGAGAGCACATCAAATTATGCGCTGGCAGTTGACGCTGACAGTGGCTGGCTGCCATTTGCCAATTACCCGTCACACCGCAGACACATAACAACACGCAGAGCAACAAATGAGGGCATTTAAAAACATTACCGACATTCTAACCAGTCATGACAACAACAGCAAGAGTAGCAGTAGCAACAACAGCAGCAGCAGCAGCAGTAGCAACAAAAGAAAGCAGCAGCAGCAGCAGCGGCAGCGGCAGCATAAAAAGCGTAATAAAAAATGCAGTCTATGGCGGGGCAGACCGGCAGATCGGCAGAGGCAGGGCAGGCCTTTAAAATAGCGCAACATGACAGCAAAATGCATATTATGCATAATTAACTGTTTATGCGAATGACTGACAAGCGAAAGGACAGCTAGCACAAAAGGACTTGCAGCCAGACAGACGAGCATATTTAGCAGCAATGCCCCATGACAGACTATCACATGATGATAATGATAATGATGACGATGACGAAGATAATGATAATGATGATGATGACGATGACGATGATGATGATGATTTGCTGAAAGTGAAACAATGCAAAAGCAGCTTGGGCAAAGCCTTGACTGGAATTGTTGCTAATTTCGCTGTTGCCTTTTAATAATT
This sequence comes from Colocasiomyia kotana, assembly GCA_037040085.1. Taxonomy (NCBI): domain Eukaryota; kingdom Metazoa; phylum Arthropoda; class Insecta; order Diptera; family Drosophilidae; genus Colocasiomyia; species Colocasiomyia kotana. The sequence continues at coordinate 15,201 of JBANCW010000152.1, read as the reverse complement.
CACACCAACAACAATGGCAAAGGCAAAGCAAGCAGAGTGAAAAATAACGAAAATGGGTTAAAAGCGTAAGCAGTCGCACCCCGCTGGCCTGTCTGGGGCTTTGGCTTTTGTCGTCTGCCGTTTGCTGTCAGTTTGACGTGTTTACCATGTGTCTGCTCTGGGCTTTGAACGCAGATTCATTTAACAAAAGCATACCGAAAACCGCTGCCATGACCAACTCTGTGCTCGCTTTGAAACTTTTTAGACTTATTTTAAACTTCCATTTTTTTTCTGTCACTTGAAAGTATTCCAGCTTAGAGCATATTGCTGAGGTGCTGCCACATGCAGCAACATTGTTAGACTGGCTTGACCAGCAGTCGCTATTGTGACTTTGACAAAGCAAGCAAAATAAAAAAAAAATAATATAAAATAAAATACAACTAACACATATGTAATAGCATATGTCATATGTGCATGTGTGTGCTTGTGTCTGTGTGTTGTATTGCATGTTTGATGACATGACAGCCAGCAGTCATCATCATCACAATCATCATCATCATCATCAGCATAAGCAGCATGATCGGCATTGTCTGCATTCACTGTCACCATACCCCGATACTGCATACATATGACTTAATAGGTTGTTGACTTCGATAAGCCAAGTTGGTTACTTGCTTGAAACTCAATGCATGTTCGCAGTCATGCCATGACAGACTGATAGCTGCATGCACAAACACAGTTACAATACACAGATACAGACAGCGCATTCAATATCGTGCAGCACACTTAATCGTATTTGATATGCAGTTAATGTGTGGAAAACAGTTAGCATTTAGTATAGTGTATGCCAAGGGCGTCTACACAGGGGTCCAGGCACTCTAGACACTCTCCAGACCCTGCTCCGCCCACTGGAAAAAAGAAAAGTTTTAATTGGTAATGGTTTACGCTATTACAAAGTTGGCCATTGGCCTACAGCTGCTTGGTCTGGGCTGTCCCGGAATCCCGCTAAAGTGAGGACACTCGGGTCGCATGCTCAACTGCAAGCTGCTCAAAAATATTTCTTTAAGTCGCTCTGACAAAATATTTAACACAAAATTGAGTTTCCATATTTACTGTATTAACAATCAATATAAAGACTGCAAGTAAGCTTTACCCATATGTTAGGGTATTCAATTCTATTGGTATATTAATCGCAGAATATTGAAAAAGTGACATCCAGTGAATGGGTTAAGAGCGAAGTGGTTAGTAACGGGCAAGGACATGTTTCATTGTAATTTTGTATTCAACAACATTCAGCAAATGTTTCTCTTATTTAATTTCAAGTTTACACTGCTAATTTGATGGTTTCTTATGGCAGAGGGGTTAGTGTGGATATCGTCAGCACGCGCTATACCGAAGAAGGATCCAAGAACCAAGTTTTTGCTGCTGTATCACGGCGAGACGTGGCTTACCTCAGCAAAGTTAGCTAGAAAAAATCAGATATTTGTCAAGCAATGTCTGAGAATCTTTTGCGGAAAGAATGCAGGATATGGAGAGGTCTCATTACACCTGAGGAACCGCCACTTGTAGAAGCTCGAAGCTACCTTGGGAAGTAGCAAAGTGAAAAAAACCCACAAAAATTATATTTATAAGCAGTCTCAATACACCTGAGGAACAGCCACTTGCAGAGGCTCTAAGCTTCCTTGGGAAGTAGCACAGTGAAAGAAACCCCACAAAAATAATATTTATAAGCGTTAAGAGACTCTCTTTTATATGCTATAATCAAATAAGTAGCAGAACCAAGTTTGTACTACAGTATCACGGCAAGACGTGGCTTACCTCAGCAAAGACAGCTAGAAGACTTCAGACATTTGTCAAGAAATCAGAAAGAATACACAATATACAGAGATCTCAACACAACTGAAGAACAGCCAATTGTAGAGGCTCTAAGCTTCCTTGAGAAGTAGCACTGTGAAAAAAACCCCACAAAAATAATATTTATAAGCATTAAGAGACTTTTTTTTTATATGCTATAAGCAAAAAAGTAGCAGAACCAAGTTAGTGCTGCTGTATAACGGCGGGACGTGGCCTACCTCAGCAAAGATAGATAGAAGAAATCAGAAATCAGTCAAGCAATGTCTAAAAATCTTTTGCGGAAAGAATACAGGTCTCACTACACCTGAGGAACAGGCACTTGTAGAGGCTCGCAGCTTCCATGGGAAGTAGCACAGTGAAAAAACCCACAAAAATAATATTTATAGGCGAGTAGAGACCCTCTTGATCGTTTCATATGCTGTATTTATATATTTGGCTGCAAGCCCCTCTTGAACGAATTCAGCTGGCGCCGCTATTTTATGCATATTTTACAAACTTTCAATAAATAACGGCTGCACTTGAATGTAATAAATTTTATGCAATCATGCAGTGCTGACAGACAGCAGCCGGTGCAGCAGAGTTTGGGTTTACTTTTGAGGCATTATTAGGGCAACTTTGTAGCAATATGAAAACATTAAAATGCACTTTGCATTTGACAAATGCTCAATATTTGACTAAGATGTGAAATGAAGTCGACTTGAGGTAACCGCAATATACAATAAATATATTATATATAGATATATATATATATATAAATATATATAAGTATAAGTAAGTATATATAAGTATATATAATATAAGTATCTGTAAATAAAAAAGCTAAGCAGTTTATCAAATTTATCATTATGTGTCGTCTAACTAGCTTGCTGACTAGTTGTTATTAAATATTGAATTTCTGAAAAAAAATATATTAATTAAATAGCTTACCATAAAGTGGCTTATATTGTGTCCTTAATATTATTCGACTTGAGTACTAAGTGTTAAAATCTACTACGAATTTTCACAAGTACATGCAGTTATTATTTATAAGTATTCTAAGGCTTGCATCTATAAATCTATAAATAGTTTATGAATTATATTTTTAGTTTAGACTTTCAATTTGTTGCTTATTTGTCAATAGAATTATCAAATCAACGTTTTTCACTAGTAAATATAATAATTATTTATAAATAGTTTATGATTTAAATAGTTCTTCAATAAATAGCTTATGAATTGTATTTTAATTTTTTTTTTTTTTGGTTTTCAATTTGTTGAAATTTACCCAGCTCAAGCTGCTTATTTGTCAATAAAATTATGAAATTAGCTTTTTGCATAATTTTTCATAATTTTCACAAAAATATAATTTACATATATTTTTAGTTTTGTCTTTCAATTTATTGAAATTTGCCCATACTTATGAAATGAACTACATTTATAATTTAATCACGGCTGTCAGTTAATCTTATGAGACTAAGAAAGTGAAAGCAACTAATTACAGTCATTAGCATAAACACGATTATTGAGTTTCGCTATATAAATTATTGATTTATATCAAATCAGCGTGTTTCAATCATTTTTGATGCTCCATCCTAATACGCTGCTCAGCTATTAAATTTAAATTTAATTTAAATTTAATAAATTTGCATAGCAAGCTAGCTCCTTGTTGGGTCAATGTTAGCAGCTTCTGTTTTTGCTAGCTTCAATATTTCCTAAGATCAATAATTTGACTCAAATTAGCTTCAAAACTACTCGAGTAGCCTATCGAACTCCCAGTTTATACCTATAGCCTGAATGAATTTTGAACGCACATTTCAGGTTGATGTCATATCAAAGGTTGGTTTTTATAATTGGCTGAGGCGATCGAAATTATTTCTAACCCCTCTAGGTTCTTACATCTTTCAACTTATGATCTCAAGTTATAAAGAAAGCCTGAAGGTCTCAGATATCAGTGAGAAAATCTACGGCACCATTTGTGCTTCATTAGATTATTATTTATGTAATTTAATTTATATACATTTCATTGGTTATCGATTAATCGAAGGACGTTTTTGTCGAGCTATCGCCTGTATCGTTCAAAGATGTTGCAAGAACTTTTAAAATGTGTGGCACCATTTGTAATTCATTCTTACTTATGTACTCAATTTTGTCATGTAACTTATATGCATTGCGCTTGTTATCGATTAATCGAAGAACGTTATTGTCGAGCTATCGACTGTATCGTTCAGAGAAGATGCCAGAACTTTGAAAATGCGAAACAATTGAATAAGAAAATATCTATAAAACTTATCAACAAGATATATAAATTTATAACTTCCTATCGTTGATCGTTTAACGATCTATCGTTTATTTATTGTATAGCTATTACATACCTATCATATATCTATCGTACTATTTATACTATCAATCGTATATTTATCATATATGTGGAGTATAACTCTATATCTATTGCATATCTATGTATCATATATTTACCCTATATCTATTGTTTATTTATCGATTGCCTTTTGTACAGTCTATCAATCGCATAGGTATAACAGTATAACAGATTTAGCATTTCTTATAGGAAGCGCATAATAATCTAAAAGATTCATCCAGAGAGTAGTTTGTTCAACAAAGCGGAGGCTGTCAAAGAATAAGTGGAAGTGGAAGGGTTGGGATTGATTTTCATGTATAAATAATGGCTAGCATTAATCTACGATAAATTAGGGAAGGCAGATTGATAAGTATTGAGTAGTCGATTTTCATATGGCGGTAACCTCAGGTTATCGTTCCAACCAAGCCAGCGGAGAGTCAATCGGAAGAAGTGTTTTTGAACCAATGTGAAAAGAGTATTGAGAACTCCATACGCAAAGGCCATCTTTGAGCATTGATCGCATTAGAGATACGTGCAATGCTTTCGTGGTATGGGGATCGCTTGGCTACTTTTCTTATAGATGGAAGTAAGCCCACTGCCTTGTTAACGATGATGGAGATATGCTCCTTGAACGACATCTTATGATCAAGTAGGATGATGAGAACAGTCGCTATGAGGATTCTCTTTAGCGGCGTATTAGAGAGAGAAAGAGAGAGAGAGAGACTACCAACAGAAAATAGGCATATTTAACATACAAATATTTTACACCCATTGTATATATCCTTTTTCCATCTCATACTTGATTTTGAGACTTGTCAATAGCCTAGTCAGTACCACAGTAACTGTCACTATTTTTATTTAATTGCTTAAGATTTCTGTCTTGTCTTGGCAATCGTCAAACACATATATTTTGGCACAAAGCTATTGTCACTTGAGCTAGATTCAGTCTCAGTGAGTTGGTTTTGGTCTGATACCTCATAAGTAAATAAGCCAAAACTGATAAGCTTTGGCAAAGCTAGTTTGAACAATATTCACCTACAATATGTGGTGTGTTGCTTTTGGCATGGCAAAATAATATTTTTTATATTTTTAGCAGAACTAGCACATAGACACGCACGCACACATATATATATGCGCTATAAAAAGCGCTTGAAATTCAATTCGATTTGCATATGGAAAGAAATTTAAATGGTTTTAGCATAAAATTCACTTTAGCATTTCCTGCTGCTGCCGCTGCTGCTGACAATTTTGCGTGGGCTGCGCTTAAACAACGCCAAAACTGCTGCTGACAATTATTACATCCGCAGGACACACACACACACGCACACATAAATATACACATATAGACAGCCACCCAATATACAAACACTTTCCCATATGCAGCGCATGGCACAGCGGAAGTCCAAATATATAGAAAAAAAATCTAACTAACTAACATGCAGGACATGCTTGACAACGCCCAGAAAAAATAAAAAAAAGGAAGAAAAACTAGAAAAAAAAAAAAAAAGAAACAAGCAAATTAAAAAGGAAAAGGAAATGCATAAAAAATGCGACGATTGAATTTAAATGCCTGGCCACTTCAGCTGATCCTTCAGCAGGCTAACAGGCAGAGCATTTCCTATTTTTCTAAGTATTTCTTGGCTTTTTTTTTTTTTTTTTTTTTTTTTTTCTGACCCTTCCTTCTGTGTTTTTGTGTCTATTTGAGTAAGTCGCTAGAGACAGTTGCTAAGATTTGGCATAGCATACTTAGTGGCGCAAGGCAGTGGCAACAGAGCCGTTCTGGTCAGTTAGCCAGCAATGAGTTGAGCTGCGGCAGGGGTGCACCAGAGAAGGGCAGCCAAGTTACACTTGGTTATGCTTGGTCTTGGTTTTGTTTTTTTTTTTTTTTTTTTTTTCATTTTATTTTGTCTACCAGTTTTGTTGGTCATGTCTATGGCATTATAAAAATAGGCTCTTAATATGCATGACCATATGCCAGTTGAACGTTGGCAAAGAGCTTCAACTTGCCCACAGCTTTGTAGTATGCTAAGTTGTTTGGCATTCGTAGCTGCTTTGCCTTTTATTGTCTTGACTGCCAGCACAGGCCACTGCAATGGGAGGAGCAGCCGACCAACAGACAAGTTGCTTAAAGACATTTGCTTAGTTTTACATTACGCTCAAAGTGGCGGCGGTAGTAAGTAGTCAAAGTCAAAGATGTCAGAGTGAACTGACAGCAAAACGCTTTATATTATTGCCAAAACTGTAAGTTTTGTTGTTGCTCATTGGTTATTTGACTTTGACGGTCTTCAACAGCAATGGCTACCAATTAAAGCTGTAAGAACATTTAGCACATTTAAGCCACTTTGGTAACTCTTTTTTTGTTTTTTTTTTTTTTTTTTGGCTATGAGTAAATCAATATATTTTTTGCACCTTAACTTTAACTGCTACTTTGGGTTGTGCATTTACCTCTGACTGGCTTGACGTGTGCTTTCAAGCAATTACAACTATGGCAAAGTAAACATTTGTTTGCATATTAAACATGTGCCTTGAAAGTGTGCAAAAAGCCACTTCCACTTTCAGCCAATCAAATCAACGTTAGAGACAGCCTTCGGCTCAGCACACTGACATTGCTAAATGGTGCCCTGGCAGTCGTGGCTAAAACTTCTCGCACTGCTCGTATTCACGTTCATTCATTAAATGTTAGAAAGTTTTACATTTTGCTTATTTCTTTGGCATTGACAATTTGCATACTTTGTTAGGTTTTGCATGAAAAGCCAATGAAAAACCATCGCACAGTGCAAACTCAATGGCTCAAAAACTTGTTACGTGGCCAGGCAGCCAATGTAATGCCGCACAATGCTGAAATCCATTGTACGAATGAGTGAAAAGACATTGAATTAAAATTTATTTCAAAATACCCACAGAAAAGTCGTAAAACTAAAAAAAAAAAATAAAAATAAATAGAAATAAAGTTTTTGACTTTACTTTTTTTTTTGTCTTTTTGGATTTTGCTTAAAAAGTTGGACTGGAAAATTGTCAAGCTTTGGGTTTTACACAAATATTGTACACAATTTTTTAAGTTGTCTACTTGTCGTTGTGTTGCATTTTGGCATATTTTATGCTTAGCTTTTTATACATTATGCTCGGCTTGTTGTGCTGCTAAAATTAACTTTGGCAATTTTAATTAAAACTGCTTCTTTTTTCTCCTTTCTTTTTTTTTGGTTAACTGTACGAGTAGACAAATGTTTTTCATTTACTTAATTTTATTTCGCTTCTATGGCTGCATAATGAAGTCTGAATATACTTTTAAGCTTGTAGGGCTTAGATAGCTTTTGCTGGCTTTGCGAAAGAATAATTTTAGTGGCTTGATACAATTTTTAGACATGCTACAGAAGTTAAGGCAAAAGCTGTCCACACGCTACTACTTATTCTATCAAGCTTCTGCGTAGCTTTGACGTTCCTTAAAGAGACAATCTTATCATCTTCATCCCAATCATGGCAGCGTCTTTGCTTCTATATTGTACACAATGCAAACATGCCTGCGATTGCAGTTAAAAATCTATGCAGATAAAAGAGACGGTCTCGCCTTTTCCAGCAACTGAAGCGAGGCCATATAACTCCTGCAGCCACTTCTCAATGCACTAGATAGTTGGAATATCGTAGTTAAATAGCTGACTAACTTTTTACAGGCAACTCATTTGGAAGGTCCCCATTATTGCCAAAAAAAAAAAAAAAATAGTACCTAACACCATGGCTCCTGACCTTAATCCTGACACCCATCACAAATCTGGGACGCTGCAAGCAAACCAAACGTTGAGACCACACAAAGCTGCATGATCTCTTTGGCCAACTATGTATTGCCAAATCGTACAATTCACGATGATCTCTACTTCCAATTAGAATGCTCAAAATAAACTATTTTATAGCTAAATGCCATCAAATCTTGCTGACACATTCTTCACATTAGCCGATCTACTGGATAACAGTTCAGCCACTAGTAGACTGAAAAGGTAGCATAAAAAGCGATTTCCCATTTAGAGAATTTTAGGTAGTACTTGGCATGGAATAAGGTTCAAATTGTTATAGTATTGTATTATTATTTTAATCATGTATTTATTTAACATACGCAGGAATACATATTTGAGAAAGCTCCACCACCGACCTGCCCCTTTAGCAATCAAGCCACATTAACCATTGAATGTATAACATGGAGCATGGAGCAATGAAGACATCTACAAGTCTATGAACATCAGCTCCTTAAATATTCTACTCACAAAGCTCAATCAAGGCAACAGAATTCATTTGATCAAACTCGCAACCAAATTTAATATGAAAAATAAATAATAATAATTCCTATCCCATATTTAACAATAGTAACAAATACCTGAAAAAAATTACACTTCCTTCACAGCCACCCCCCAGCCAAAAGGCAAATGTCGTTCTGGCTACTTTTGTTGTTACCTATGATAAATTCCAAGTCACAACAATAAATATTAATAATAAATTTATCTAAGCCTTTACCACCTTGTCTAAAGCTTAAATCCGTCAAATTAGCATTATAAAAATTAACGACTGTCTGCACTGACACAGATTTAAAGCAAAGAAATAGGAAAACAAAAATTAATTGCATATTCAGTCTCTTTGTTTTCCAATTTCTTTGCTTAAACTCTGTGTCAGTACAGACAATCGTTAATTGCATATTCGGTCTTAGCAATTTATATTTTATAAAATGTTCAGCAGATTTTTTACCTGAACAGTAGCGATGAAACATATTTTTACATTGTGTCTACATACCTGAAAAGAAAAGAAAATTATATGAGTAACTGTCGGTTTGTAAAATTTAGGAAAAATATTTTTATTTTTTTTTTTTATGCGCTAAGAATGGATACAGCCAGTAGAAGCAAGTGCAGCTTGATGCAAAAGCTGCAAAACAAAGCGCTCAGGATATTGTCCGGCGTCCACGTATTTCATGATAGCGCCACGATCCACTCTCCGCTTGAAATTCCATGCGTGGAAAACGAGTTCGCCAAGATAAGCTCAAAGTATGTTAACAAGCTTGAAGATCATCCAAACTTTTTGGCGATCAACCTGCTGGACAACAGCGCAACAAGAAGACGGCTACTTCGACTACACCCGCTTAAACTGTCAACGACCTAACCTATTCCCGAGTGATTTGAGAAACGGAACTGCGATTGTTTGTCCATAATATTTATTTTTTGTCCAATATAAGAACAGATTTGAAAAAAAAATCGTTAAAAAAAAGTATTTTTAATTCTATTTTGTATTTATTTATTTATTTATTTTTTTTTTTTTGATTCTATTCTCTTACTGAAAGCTTAACAATTAGTTACCAAATCGTATCTCTGATAATGTGGCTCTAACTATTTGCATGCTGGGCTCAGGGTAATTTTTCCCTAGTCTGTCTGCCCAGCCAGCTGGGAGAGTGACCTGGCTGGTTGGTTGGGCTGTGTCGAAATTCGGTCTAAATGTGTGCCCTTTCGATTCGCTAGTTCTTCTTACACGTATGCTTGTACCAAGGTGCATCTGTTATCATGCACAGTAACTAAGATGAACCAATTTGGTATTTATTTTATTTTATTACAAAAGGATTTTATACTATGAGCGGCGTGAGAAATAGTGATTTATCAGCGAGTGTAGAAGATTCACTTTCAACTTAATTTTCATTGCTCTCACTGCAATGCGCTTGTAACATTTCTTAGACGATACTTTAGACCGCTTATGGCCGCAACAAGTGTGGGGCTTTGGTTCCCTTTGAAAACGTCAGTTAAGCAGTCAAAGTAAGTTGCAACTGCAGCTGTGTGTCTACAAGCGGCTTGTAACCTCAGCAACTAGCCCGCAGCGTATTCGTTTCTGCCTGTGGCTGCTGCTACACGACGACACGCACATGGCTACATTATGCAGGACTCTTAATCACGGCTGTATGAAACAAGGACAAGCTAGCTCAGCGGCGCGCAAAAGCCAGTTCATTTATTAAGGCAGGCGCTGAGCAGCTTGAAATATGAAATTATTTTTACCTACACTATATTAACCCTCAAAAGAACCCTTTTACAGGAGCTCTCCACCTGTTGATTAGAACGTCTCACATGCCTACTTCATTGTGGATTCCACACTAAAGCCATTCGAGCGATACTGTTTCATCCATTGGGATACCCTCTCACGTCTCTCAGAAGAACGGTAGCAAATAATAATTTCAACTAAGTTTTCACAATGCAATTTGAACGGCTCCAAACATCGGGACTAAAAATTGTGGCTGATTGATTTTTTCATTTACTAGCAAGTAATAAAAGTTTTTCTATTGTTCAGCCAACTTGCTATTTACAAGCATAAATGGTAAATAAATGCTATATTAGACATATTTTCTTATTTTATTTTCTTTCTTAGCTAGCTTAAAAAATCATAAACCGAGCTGTCATTGAAAGGAATGTAGTCACAATTTATGCGAATACACGAGCTATAGCCACTCATAATTTGCTGGCATGTGAAAAGCCTTTGAATGCATTTACCAAGCCGCAAAATGCATTTATATATAAAATATGTATAAATACATATAAAAACTCGGCATGTATTCGAACTTACACCAGTTTCTATGTATATATGCATATATGCATGTGAAGTGAGTATAGAAAATGCTGGCAAATATTTTATCAATAACAAAAGCATAGCCCGGACAGGACAGCACAGGACAGCATGGCAGGCCAGGCTAGGCTCCAACTCAGACCCAGACTCAGACTCAGACACTTGCTCGGCACTGAATTGACTTGTTTGCTGCTGTTGTGAGGCAATTCAATTGAAATACTGTGTGAACCGCGTATACACATGCATGTGTGTTTGTGTGGCTGCAGCAACGTTATGATAATCATATTACACATACGACCCATATGCTTATAGCCTATATATGGCATACAAAGCGGCAGCCACAAATGTGCCCAGGCTGATTTTCATTTTGTATGCAATTTACATATTTTGCTTCTATTGTTTTTCTCTAGAAACAAACCAAAAAAAAAAAAAAAAAACAGAAAGCAATAGTCTAAAGCATGAAACAAATATATATTTACATGCTAGTGGTATACAGAAAGCGTCCCATGCTGCACATTATTTATCAATGGAGCTCTAAAGGCAATGGCCGTTAACTGCTCGAGTTACAGCTTAGGGTATTAACACATTGCTTCAACTGCTGCCAAGAGAATACTAATTTGAATACCTAAAATGCTAAACTGCTAGTTAGGCTGTGGTAAATCCAAGTTATTTATTTATTTATTTTTTTTTTATTTATTTATTTTTTTTTTTTTTGCTTCTAAATTATTGAGAAAATATATGACTACATTTGATTTTATTTAATCTTTGATTGGTTATTCAAAAAAGTGCCTTCGATTGTTAAACTGATCAATAAATTTTGCCCAGGCAATCCGAAGCTGATAGAGATTTTTGTAGTTTCTTACAAAGCCGCAAGAGTCACTGCACAGTGTTCGGATTTTTTAGAAATTCACATCGAAACAGCACCGCAGTAAAATCAGTATCTTAAGCTAAGCCAGAAAATATAAAAAATATATGAAAAATAAACAAAAATTGTTTATTTTTTATTAATTTTTTTGTTATTTATTTATTATTATTTTTTTTATTTTTTTTTTTTCGCATTCGACGTTATTCTAAAATAATGGCTGTGGTAAATGGCTGTGGTAAATCCAAGTTATTTTTTTTTATTTATTTATTATTATTTTTTTTTTGCTTTTAAATTATTGAGAAAATAAATAACTACATTTAATTTTATTTAATCTTTGATTGGTTATTCAAAAAAGTGCCTTCGATTGTTAAACTGATCAATAAATTTTGCCCAGGCAATCCGAAGCTGATAGAGATTTTTGTAGTTTCCTACAAAGCCGCAAGAGTCACTGCGCAGGGTTCGGATTTTTTAGAAATTCACATCAGCACTGCAGTAAAAACAGAATCTTAAGAATCTTTATCTAAGCCAAAGAATATAAAAAAAAATATGAAAAATAAACAAAATTTTGTTATATTTTCTATTTATTTATTTGTTATTTTTTTTATTTATTTTTTTTTTTATTTTTTTTTTAGCATTCGACGTTATTCATTGTATGTTTCCACGCGCTTAAAAAAAAATGCTCATTCATAAAATTGTTTTGAGATTTAAAGATTTACATTCGAACCCGATCACTGAACCTAAAGTAAATATGCCAATTTGAATATTAATAGTTAATTTGAATTTTAATTTAATTAATTTTAATTAGGAGTGGAACTATTATTATTACCTACACTGCGTCTCTTGTGATCAATTGTGGCCCCTCTACTTTTATGACTTCAATTTTGCTATTATATTTGCCAAGGCATTTGACAGCTTGTCAAAGCGCTGCAATCTGCTAAATTATGAAGGAAAATTCCATACTCTATGCAGACTTTTTCTGGAAATGCACAGCCTGTGGTTCAGGTGTGGATCTGTCAGTCTTTCAAGAGAGTTTCTTTTTATACAATAATTTTCTAGAATCAAAGTTTGTTCCTTAAACTGTTTTAGTCCTTGAGTAATTTAGCAGTGAGATAGATTGGGCTAGGCAACACAATGAGATAGCTCGAGGAAGTTAAGATCAGCAGAAGGCTGATAAGGAGTTGGGCGTGTAACAAATACAAAAATACCGAACGAAGATCGGTGGACTACATGCGTGAATCGAATGCACTGAGGAAGCATAAGAAAGCTATAAATATGCAGTTGAATTCAAATGCAAACAAATTCGTACATGCAATAAATTTATTGCTTTGTTGGTTGTTGTATTTTTGGTGTTGCTGGCTTTGAGTTGGTTGGTAATAATCGTTGCACACATTCAGGCGCGTCTGGCCGACTTTCTTGGAATTTTTCAATATACACATATTTATTTTCAATCATTTTACATAACATATGCGCATACATACATACATCTGTATGTGTGTGTGTGTGTGTGTGTGTAAATATATATTTACACATACTATGACGGCTATGCAATGCATACAGAGAACCACATGTGATTTGCATAAAAAGCAACGAAGAAATTTATATATATCATCAAGTTGTCGAGCATTATTTGCCGGTATGCATAGGTGTGCGTGTATGTGTGTGTTTGTGTTTGTGTGCCTTGCTAACGTCTTTCGACGAATGAGATGTTGCTTCAGTGATTGTCTCACTGTGCTTCTTGTCTTTTGTTTGCTGCGTCTGCTATGTCTGCTGCAGCTGCTATAACTGCTGCCTGCCTGAATGGTTGCCCAATGCAAATGTGTTTTCCTTATTTGTATTTGTGTGTGTGCGTGCGTGCGTGCATGTATAAGCCGCTCACACACATGCACATACTACACCCACATAGTTAAATATACATTTGAATTCCGTATCAAGTTGGCGGCAGCAACAACAAAATAAGCCAACAACAATATGAAAAGCAAGTCGCAGAATTATTTTTAAAGGTAAGAAAAATACATGTGAGAATTGTAGTGTATGTACAAAATTTATCCTTTCGCACATTATGTGTACATGTGTGTGTATGTGTGTGTGTGTTGCCCTTAGCAGCTGAAGCATAAAAAAAAAAGAAAAAGAAAAAAGATTGAAAAAAATATAGCAGCGGCGCCCGCTGCAAAGACGTGAAAATAAAAATGTTAAAATAAAAAGGCAGCAGCAGCCAGCAAAAGGATTTGCATGCATGTGTGTATGTGTGTGTGTGTGTGAGTTGGTGTCGAAGCGCCATTTGCCTTTTAGCCAGAGTACGGCACTCATCGCTGGCTGACTCCCAAGGGAACTATTGTTCTTATTGTTGCCTTGGATATTTTCTACGTTGTTAAGTTGACGCAAAAGGATCTGCCTGCATTTGCATGTATGTGCGTGTGTGTGTGTGTGTGTGTGCGTATAGCTGTGGAAAGGTACTAAGTCGGAACAAAGCTCAAAATTATGCAACATATTTTTTTTATTTTATTTCCGCTTTTTTTTTATTTTATTTTTCTTCTGCTTATTTATTGCGTATTAAAGTCGAGCTGAAAGTTGCACAGGCATTTGCTGCTGCCGCTGCCGTCGCCGCGTTCAACTTTGCCACAGGCAACTTTTTCAATTTTTCTTTTGGTGCAACTCAATGCCTGCAGCTTCACTGCCTGCAAATGCATCAAGCATAATGAAATTACAACATACTCATTGATGAACACCGCTGTATAGTTTTTCCAGCGGATTATGCTAACGAAAAGCTGATAGCCCCATTGACTTGCAGTTAACGTAATTTTTTAAGAATTCCTGTAAGGTTTTAAAAAGAGTTAACCAAACTATAATTCTTCTTCTTTTATTACAAAGTGCAGAAAGTCAAATTCTTTCGTTTTTTAGTCGGCGAACATTCAATTGGGCAAAGTAACAAGCTGAAAGCAAGCGATAGGACGACAGTAAGATAGGCAAGTGGATGACCAACAAATATAAGAAGAGATAAAGCAGACAGGCTCCCAGAGAGCTGGACAGAAAGGCTAGCGGACAAAAAGAGGCACTTAAGCAGACGAAAACGACAGATGGACAGAGTCAGACGCAAGGACAGAGAAACAGACAGACAGGCAAAAAAAATAGTTGGACAGATGGAGCGCAAAATGACAAAAAAAAAAAAAAAAAAAAAAAAAAAAAAAAAAAAAAAAAAAAAAAGCCAAAAAAAAAAAAAAAAAAAAAAAAAAAAAAAAAAACAAAAAAAAAATTGGGCATACAGATAAAGGAATAGACACACAGATAAACAGACCGATATTAGAAAAGACAAAAGATATGTAGAAAGCGGCACGGACAAAGGCACAGCAAACAGAAATGCAGACAGCCAGACAATCTCACAAGCAAACAAAGAGGCAGATTTATAAAGCAATAAACAACAGACAGACACCAGCAGATAGATCAACAGGCAAGCAGGGAGACAAATAAAAACAGACGGGTAAAAAGGCGAATTGATAAAAAAAAAATAAAAATAAAAAAAAAATAATTATAATAATAATAATAATAATAATAATAATAATAATAATAATAATAATAATAATAATAATAATAATAATAA
>JBANCW010000150.1:4117-19166 GCA_037040085.1 Colocasiomyia kotana | reverse complement strand
AAAAAAAAAACGCTGCCAAAACTTGTGAAATTTTCCCTGGCTGACTTGATATACGAGTCAAAGTATGTATGTATGTATGTGCATTGTAACTTACTGACAGAAATATAAAAGTTACTAATTAGTATGCATATGCGATATATTCATATCTGCTACATGGATGAAACGACATGAATAATGCATAAGATCGTACCAACCTCGGCTAAGAATGTATTCAACGTTGCCTCATCAAGCTGAGACGCATCGACGCCAGGCCTTTTGTGGTTTCACATTAATAGGGTCTTTGTATTTTAATAGAAAGTATAATACTAGTTAATAATAATAAAGAAAAAAAAAATGAATTCCACAATGAGATAACAATAAAATTAGTTTGGGTCACATGCAGAATTAGAAAAAATTGAAATGCTGGCAAACTGGCCAGACATATATACATATATATATATATATACATATATTTGCATACACGTATTTGCTCATCGGTTGTTGCCGACAAACAATATTCAGGTTTATTTTGTATTTTGTTTGTTTACAGACCAAAATGAAAGCTTCTTTGGCCATTTTGACTGTGCTGGCGGTTGCGAGTCTCGCTGCAGCAGCACCTCAAAATCAGTACACAAACAAGTTCGATAACATCAACGTGGATGATGTGCTTGGCAACAATCGCATATTGAATAATTATCTTAAGTGTCTGATGGAGAAAGGTCCATGCACACCCGAAGGACGTGAATTGAAGCGCCTTTTACCCGACGCATTGGAATCCGAATGCTCAAAGTGCACCGATGTCCAACGTCGAAACTCCAATAAGGTTATCAATTTCCTACGCGTCAACAAGCCGGGCGAGTGGAAGCTGCTGCTTGACAAATATGACTCGAAGGGCATCTACAGATCAAAGTACGAGGCATCCAAGAAGCAGTAGGCTTATATTATCATTACACATTATACAATTAATTTTTCATGAACAAATTTAGTATAAAAACAATAACAAAAAAATTAAAAATTCAACTTCTTACCATACCTAAATGTGGTTCAACAAAATTTTATTCCAATGTATGGGTTCTATAATGGACCATGATTCAATATGCCTCAAAGACATCGATGTTTCATATTTTTATATATGCAGCTCATTATGTTATGGAATATTTTCATTAATTAAATCAATGGGTCTAAAATGATTTACAATATTAATGGTCCAATCTGATTGCTGCCCTGCTGTGAATTCTTTAATAAAACGATAATTGCATATAAACACTTTATCCTGATATTCTGGCATTGTGCTATAAATAGTTATAATATAAATTAGTATAAAACATAAATTATATATATAATTTTGTATAGCTTACCCCATGTTCCAGGGTATCTGCTCGCCGCGTTCCCGCATTTCTGCCAGACCTCGCATTACATGGAAGACCATTGTGATCTCCACCCAACGCTTTTGTATTTTATCGTTTGCTTCATCGAACATAATTCCTATCTGATAGGGAAATGAAAGATATATGTCACTTTCGTTGATTCCCAGGGCTCGGCGTTGCGTCATCGAAAGGCTTTGAACGACGGGTTTCATCTCAGCAATAGCATCAGCGGAAACAAGATTCTGTAATGCATCGAAGTCTCCGCTGACCATTTTTGACGAGACAACCTATAAAAAATTTAATAAGTACAACATGCGATAGCCATTAAGCATCACTCGGCTGACCTGCAGAGCTTGCTTTGCACCAAATATAAAATCTTTGATCTGAAACTCATTATCAAAATATGGTCTTATGATAAACTGCACAGTTATCCAATTTTTAATTGTATGCAACATTGATGGCCAAATAGTCTCTGGAAAAGCCATCAGTCGCGGCAAACGATTTCTGCTCGTATCCTGATCTTTTTTGTTTTCTTGTGGCAGTGTGCTGTAGGCCATGCTGCTGCTATACACATACTTGTTGGATGCATTTATAATTTGGCGCAACAGATTTACGTTAGATAAACGTCTTAGAGTTTGCTGCATTTTAGCTCAAGCAGATTTGGAGCAGCTCTTGAATATTTACACGGATCGTGCAGGAATCAGACTTCTATATTGAATCAGCTGGACAACTGCCGTTCGCATTCATGCTAAATATGTGCTACCAGACCATCATATGGACAGACTATAATGCCCACTTGTGGCAACGCTAATTTATAAAGGTTACCAGTCTGGCTGAAAACATACCAATAATATATCAACACTTGCTGTAACAATGAACTTGTGTCCATGTATTTGTCAAATTTTCGAAATCGAAAATATGTAGTTGTTTCCGGTTGTCAAATTTTTCTTTCTTTCCCAGCCACGACGAGCAAGGGTCGACAGCATGAGGTACTGTGATATTCCATAAATTCGTGTGTGAAGTTACTTTTTCTGAAGAAAAACTTGTGAAAATTGTTTTGTAGTAGAAATTATACGTGCTAAAATACTTTAAAATAAAAATGCAAAACAATTTCCAAAAAGCAATGGTGAAATAACCTGTACTTGTGCCGCATGCACGCAACACTATTTGAACACAACATACACACAAAAAGTCATGCTTGCTAAGTGATTCCATAAGACTAATACTGGATTTTCTTCTAATTTTTCAGTTCTCTAAAGCTCCAAAAGAGGCTCGCAGCCTCCGTACTGCGATGCGGCAAGAAGAAAGTTTGGTTGGATCCAAATGAAATTAACGAGATAGCCAACACAAACTCGCGTAAGTGATACACACTACTATGTTGTGTGTATTATAACTAACTGGCGCATATTTTATTTATTTCTAGGTCAGAACATACGAAAATTGATCAAAGATGGTTTGATCATCAAGAAACCCGTCGTTGTGCATTCCCGCTACCGTGTGCGAAAGAATACTGAAGCTCGCCGTAAGGGTCGTCACTGCGGTTTTGGTAAGCGCAAAGGTACAGCAAATGCTCGTATGCCCACCAAGCTAGTGTGGATGCAGCGTCAGCGTGTGTTGCGCCGGTTGTTGAAGAAGTATCGTGACAGCAAGAAAATCGATCGTCATTTGTACCATGATCTGTACATGAAGTGCAAGGGTAACGTGTTCAAGAACAAGCGCGTCCTAATGGAATATATTCACAAAAAGAAGGCCGAGAAACAGCGCAGCAAAATGCTGGCTGACCAGGCTGAGGCCAGACGCACGAAAGTACGTGAGGCCCGGAAACGCCGTGAAGAACGCATTGCAACCAAGAAATTGGAGCTCATTGCTCTCCATGCTAAAGAGGATGAAGCTGCTGCTAAGGCTGCAACTGCAGGTCATTAAGTCGACGCTTTGCTAGACGAAGCATATTGATAGTAATTGTTTATCAAGTGAATAAAACTGGCAATAGGTTTGGCCGAAAAGATTTTTACAAACGTGAAATGGTTGTGTGTGTTTTGCATATCTGTGGTTTAAAATATGATCGTATAAACGTTTATCAGTAATGAAATGTATGATATAGATTTCCCAAAAATTGCAACTCCTGGTGTTGTAATCATCCAAATCCATATGTACCGAAACTGAAATCTCAGTGATTCGACGTCTGGCACAGCTTTAAAATGTGTTTGTTGCTTTCAAATGTTCAGTAAGAAGTGCTTAGAATTGGCTAATGATTTGAGGTCCGATTGTTGGCGATGTATACATAATTCATACTATGTTTTGTAATATACAAATGTCGGATTTCCTTCCACATACGTATATCCAATTGATACACAACATGTAAACAGTACGTACTTTGTATAAAAGAAATGCCTTTAGATCAAGTATTAATGTGGCATCAAAAGCTTTGATGCATAGCTTAAAGCTTTTCTGTATGTAGTTGCTTTTGTGAGAGCCAGACGAGATCACTGGCTGATGGTGCTCACAATACATAATAGGCATTGGGATACCGCACTGAGCGAACAGGTCTGCTGGTGGCAAGTGCGAAATTCAAGACTCAGTACGGCAGAAAGAAACCAACGACGCGTACGTGTAGATTTGAGCGAGCGCTGTTCAAAGGAACGCATTAATAGTAGATACTCGCACACTAATATACATTTACAAGCAAATATCTAACACAATCGCGCCCGCGCGCCATAACAATTTTCTTTTAGTAAAGTGAGCTACGGCTGGCATCTCGGACACAGCAATCTGCGGCAATCATTTGGGGTTTTGAAAAAGTGCAAAGTGAGTTTAAGCGAATGTGAGCGAATAAATGAATACGGTTGTCTCTGGACGATCATTGTACTACTTACCGTACATAGTATGTATGCGTTTCTTGTATCTGTATCTAAATATGTATGTATCTTTCTATCGATTGAACTGGCAGACGAGCTTAAAGCAAAGTTGGTGACAGCAGCGAGACGCGCACACATAAACAAGTTTTTGTTTTCCCTACGTGTCGGCCGCTGTATAATAGACTTTACTACATCAAATACAATCAATACATCAATACAATTTGTACTCGTATGTACATGCATATGTATGTGCGGATGTACATACATATATACATAGTATACATACATATGTATTTGCCTGCCTGCTAGTGTTGTTTGCACAATTTGGACTGACAGCCGCCAAGTGAAATTCAAAATTGCGTTCAATAAAAATGCGCACATACGAAATAATATACGATATGTGTATATATGTACATAGTATGTACACAGCACAATGTAAATATGTGCATATGCATGTACATACTGTGTATTTAACTCGACTATATCCTCAACAATATTCTTATACACTTTCGCCCCAAAACGGATGAATCATGTACCTCGCACTCGTTTATTTTTTGATCCAAGAGCAAACGAACAGCAGCAGTATTTAAATTGAAAGGCAAAAGAACAGTGGCAGTGAACTATTTATAGAATTATTTGTTTTCATACATGTACCACAACCCGTATAATATACAAAAGGCAAAATTGCTGTTCAGCGAAAGGCGCTAGCTACTCAGCATTAAATTTAATTATACATGCATACACATTATGTATGTATATACAAATGTTTAAAAAATGAATATATGCACATAATTATGCACATTGTGTTTATGGTATATGCCTACATACATACATACATATTTATGTACGTGCAGAATTTACAACTATAACGGTTCGCATGACACACATTACGTATGCACGTAAATTTTGCTATACGTACATACACGAAATCAAATGTGTACACACACATTTGAAGCAATACATTAAATTCAAATTAGACAAATTCGAATAGCGTCGTCTAACTTGTTTATACTTGAATATCATGTATTAAAAGCATACGGAATAAATGTTTCGGGCCCTGCTACTGCCACATACATAAGTTGTGTAGGTGGTGGAATGTAGCGACGACCACAGCGACAGAAATTGGCAAAACCAATACAACGACACACATTCATAAACATATTTACGTTAGAACACATGTATGTATATGCATCTGCAGTGTATCGTACACATAAACACTCACATACATATGTACATATAATGCTATAAGCAGCCTGTCATTTTTCGCCTACATGCGTTTCAATTTGATTTTCGAAAATTTCATGTTGCTGTTGCGAACAAACCGACAATAACAACAACACCTTCGCAATTTCTGTTTTCGGCTATTTCAAACTTGTTGCTCATTGGCTGCTGCTCGCAGCTCGCTGACGCTGCTGTTATTTGTTTATTTTATAGATCGGTCATGGCGCTGATTGCTTTTTTTTTTTTGCCTTTTGCAAGTTGTCGCTCAGCTACCTCCACTGTCCCCCCCTCTAGCGGATCATAAAGTGTACGCGTATCGTCAGAGGCTACTCGTTTCGATTATATGAGATCATTTTAAGTTACACAAAACTTATGCAAAAACAAAACATGTGACGCCTGCTCGAACTTGCTCTCCTCCACCATACAGGCATTTGCATACTTTTTGTTGTTTGTCGTCGTTGCCTGGTCGCTGCCAGTTGAAAGGAAAAAGAGCAAATAATGTCGGATAGAAGTATATATACATATGTATGTACTGGCCGGTTGGCTTTGGCTCCGGAAACGTGCTACGGTTAGGCGCCAAATAAATTTGTCTGATTATTATTTATTTTATTATTGTTCATATACGTATGTATGTTAGTATGTATCAAAATATAGTGTTTTGCTTACGTGATATTTTTCACTTGCCTAGACTTTTGACCATATGTTCAACTTCTCTGTTCAGCATCAACATGGACACATTATTGCCCCTTTGAACTTGTGCACCACGGCTGGCTAGGTCACAAAACTAGCATCTTTCTTTCAAATAAATTTTTTAATTATGTGCATATTAACATTTGTAAATACAAATGATACCTAGAGTAAGCATACACATACATACATACTATATGTACATATTTATTCAGCTTTTGATGGTATGGGGACCTTGCGAACTGCAATTACCTCATAACTCAGCATGTGCAGTTTTTGTGCTCCTATGACATCATCAACGGTCATCCTTGCCTCAATTTTGCATCATCTGTCGTCTGTTCATATGTATGTATGTAAGTACACACAAAGTCATTCATTGAAATATCTCTCAAGGTTATCGGTGTGTGTATAATGCGAGACTATATAAAAAAAGCATTTAAACCTGACTGCGCTGAGTTTTTTGTTTCATATTCTTTCTCATTCTCTGTGTGTACATCAATTCATCCAGCCACAAAAAAGGAGTTTATGAGGACATATGTATGTATGTATGTACATGGACATATGTATGTATATCGACAACAAAACCCGTTCCAGTCCGCTATAGCTCTGATTTTGAGTCAACATTTAACTGCAGGCCCGTCGTCTTAGGATAAGCTAAAAATCTTAATTTGCACATATAGACTATATTTGTGCAAATATGTAAAATCAACGTCGTCAATTTTTGTACATGACGCGTACATTAGAAATTTTCGTAGGTGTATTACAAATATTCAAGATTTTTATGTGCAGAAACACAACCTGTCATACTAGAGTTCAACACCCACGCTAACCTTACAATTTACATACCAATCTACATATGCACATACGTACATACATACATACATATATGCTTACTCATATAAATATACTTGAATTATGTGACGTAATACCTTGCAGGGAAAACTATAATTGGAAATGCAGTACGCCAGCAGCTCGGAGAATTACTCGTCTACATCACGAGACCCATCGTCAAAATGGGGTGGACGTGTAAGTTGATTTATCGACCGATTTAAATTGTATTAATAATGAAATTAATATCCCTCATGCAGGGCGATAAGGGTTATTCTTATAAGAAATCATCATATCAATACTCAAGCATGGGCGAGAACAACATGCCTTATCAGAGTAAGCCCGCTGATCAGAATATTGACCAGTTGGATGCTTTGCTGGAAGATTTGAAGAACGAACGCCAGATGACCAATAGAGAGCGGGAAATGTTGCCCACTAGCAGCTACAAAACACTGTAAGCTTAAAAAAAGCCATATAATCTGGGTCTTTATTAAGATCATTTTTATTATCCCAGCGAACGCAGCGATCCGTCAGGCACCATTACCAAGACTACACGTGTTATTAAGACCACTAAGCAATCTGGTGGCCAGCCAATAGGTGATGATATTGAGACTTTTGACACCGCCAACTACAGCACGCTGAAGTCAGGAAAGTATTCCACTTTTCAGGATAGCTTGAAACGTGACGAATACCAAACAAATGAGAAGCCATACACGCTGGGTATTTTAATCACTCGTCAAATAGTGTATACTAAATATAACCCGGCGATTCTTCATTGTCCACAGTTCATTCACCAAGCGGCGGACAGTACGATAGCAAAACTAAAATCTATGAAAGCAATCGCATGATTAATAATGCAGAAATAATTCCAACCAATAGTACCAGCAAAATTGTAACGAGCAGCTCTCATATTGACAAAGAGCTGCAGGACATTGCCTTAAGCGATGGCATATTGCCTGCCCCAGGCACAAAGGTTACAACCACTGTGCGCACCTATACATATGAGATACCACCCACTGGAGCCGGCAGTACCACTAGCACCATTAATCGCAGCCATTTGCATAACAACAGCGGCAGCAGCAACACGATCAACAGCAGCTACAAGCATCATGAAACACTTAACTCAAGCCACAACTATAGTCAGCCACCAGCACATGTGCCACAGACTGTAGTCTATAATACGGAGAGCTATTCGACTCTCAATCGGTCCAATGATCGTCCACTGGTAACCAATCAGTCGTATGAAATACGCCAACACAAAGAGACTACTAACACCAGTACAGTTGGTGGTTTACCTGTTGCACCAGTTGGACCAGTTGGCAGTCCAAGCAACCCGCCCAATATAAACCGCACCATTGTCTACAACATGCATAAAACGGATAATGTGAACACGCTAAATGAGATGCATCCGCCGCAGCGTTATACACACAGTCCGGCGCATAGCCCAAACTATGCTGGGCCACATAGTCCTCCATTGCAAAACTTGCCGCCCGGCAGTACCACCAATCGTTATTTCTACAAGGAGACGTCAAACACAGTCAATACCATACACGGCCCACCGAATGGCGGTCCATACGAGCCCACACAGTTGGCGCCGCTAAAACAAGCTGCACCACCACCACAATTACAAAACGGAAAAGGCTATCCGCCGCATGATGATGGTTATCCACCAAATACAACAACCTATTATAAATATACTTCAACATCGAATACGAATAATCGCCGCGATTATGGTACACCCTCTCCGTTCCCGGTCGACGCAGAGTATCCCATTGGTAATGGCAATCCGCCACAGCGAGTCGATGACTTGATGCAGTCATTCGGCACTGTGAGTATGCGCAACCATTGAATATATTTCCAAGTATATGCAATATTCCTTGTACTCATCACGGTTTTTAAAACTCACAGACTGACCATGTTGACCGAGCTGATATCGAAACGCCGCACCGCAAGCGTGAAATCGAAACGGCGGTGGCAAGTCCCAACCAACAGCACGTGCCATCTGTCAACAAGGCCGGCAAGGAAGTTTACTATCCACCAGGTCACGATACAATGATAACCAAGCGCGAGGAAATGCATGCTGGCTCTGCGGCAGGCGTAAGTGTTATTTTAACTATAATATGATGCTTATGTTTATCTCACTTTTCATTTTGTCCAGGGTCGCTGGGCGAAGGGTTCGGGCATGTATGAGTACGAATCTGGATACAAGTCAAAAACGAAAACTAAGTCTGGCGGTGCCATGGTGCCCGTGTGCTTGCCGCTCTGCTGTGCTATGCCGTGTTCCATTATGTAGTTAAAGCATTGCCACACAATTGCATCGAATAGTGTGTATATACATATATAGCTCTCTGATATTGGCGTCAATAAGTCTAACGCTTTGTCCTGCCTGTCCTATCTCCCGTTAAACTTGTCCTTGATGCAGCATACAGTAGGTTTTTTCTTTCATCTATCAATCTTTCTAACTGTCGCGTATGTCGAACTAACTTGTCGTTTTGTTATTCTATATATCGTATATCTGTAGGATATGTAGATTTCTTATCGTATTGTAATTCATAACGATTTGCACATCTTTCGGCACACATAATATGCCACTACAATATGTTGTTGGATCTACAAAATTTTCTGTATTTGCTAAAGATTTGTACAATTTAAGCATTTAACCCAATTAAAACGTGACCAGTGTAACACTAAAGCGTTCGTATTTTTAAGTTGTTTTGAATCGTTCATTAATGTCCAATTATTATTTTAACTATAAACTAAAAAATGAGCCACGGAATCAAATTCCTCCTTATCAAATGATTTGTGTTCGTCATCTTGAATACCGCACTACTAATCTTGGACAGTTAAAAGCTGCTCACAAATAAATGTAACCCTACCGCGAGATGTGGCATGGTCGTTACATAGCCATGAATATTTTGTACTTTGAAACACGAACATACATAACATAAATATGAAAGTAACGATAATAAAACCGATATCTAACCAACGAATGGAAATGTATTTTTTTATTTTATTGATATAAGTTTATATTTTGAGCTTAGTTTCACAATGGTCGATTTGTGGCACAGATTTATTTATTTTTTTATTTTTTAGCCTGTTATTTTGCATTAAAAAATCAACAGAATTTTTAGATTCAGTAGAAAATTGAATTGAGTACAAAAACTATTTGAGAAGCTCTAGAACATAGTTTTTTTTTTTAAATATCGTATTTAAAAGATTTATTCTGCTATGGTAAATTTACTTTAAAGTTTGTATTGTATATTAAAATATGATAGGTTGGTTATATAATTTTCTTTTTGTTTTTGTTTACCGCCTTTCATCGAGTACAAATTTTATATCACAAAAGTAATATCTACATTTCACCTTGAAGGAATTGGTGTAGATTTTCAATAAGAGTAAAAAATAAGAATACAATAAAATTAAATATAATAAAGCAAGAACTTGTACTCACATAATTGATAATTACTAGATATTTAAAAAATGGAATGATAATTTTTTAGAGTATACTAATAGAATATTGGACTACATTAAGGATGTCGTTTTTCTTCTACGACTTTATGCATTCATAAAGACACATAATGATAGTAAGTATATAAATATGTATAATAAGTACATACATACAATGACACTAATGTCTCTTCATGTCTTTTGTGTTATGCTTATCTGAAATATATATAGACGACGACTACAAGTACTATAGTATATAGAAAAGTAATTATGTCTTCTGTACATATATGATATTTAAAAATATTGGAAGAGATTCTAGCTAGCCTAGCTCTTTTTCTCAGAGTTTTTCAATTCTGCTAAATACCACGTAAATGTTGGAAACTCTTTAATGCTATAAATTTCATATTTGATGGAGTTGATACCGTCCATTTCAATTTTGCTTATCCCATTCTGCAGGTTTTCGTAGCTATAAATAGCAAGAAAAATCAATTTTAAACCAAATACACTTTGTCTACACGTTTGCTACAGACCGTTTTGGATTTGCCTTTTCCTTCTGATGCTTCAACATCATATACCGTGCTATATTGATTGGATAACGTGATATAAACAGGTTAGCATGTTTCAGCCTGAAAATAAAATGTATACAATTAGGTGTTGGTCACACGCGAAGCAAAAGGTGGTATTGCCTAACCTGTTTGACATATCATCGTCTTCACCACCCCAGCCAAAGAACGAATTCGAAAATCCATTAACAGTCTGAAAATGTTGCCGCGTCATTGCCGAGACTCCACCAAATATTGAACGATATGGTAATCTGTTAAACATAAAATAGGTATATAACAAGTCGATTTAAGAAATGTAAAGCTCACTTAAAGTTTAGGGTATCAATCGCAACAGACATGTGTCGAGGTTGGCGTGGACAATTGTACAGATTACGATCATCCAAAGGTAAAAGATCAACATCATGGAATATAAAACAGTCCCATTGAAAAAGTTTTAAAGCTTCCAAGTATCCGATGTTCATCATAGCAGCGCGGTTAAAGGGCTTCCCATTCGTCTGTTCAATTATGAATATACGATAAGCAATACGTTGTTTCATCAGAAATGGGTGGATGTTGCGTAAAAATAGAGAGAGGTGTGCGTAACGATCTCGAAAAGGCACCACAATGGCAACATGATGTTTCGCAATGCATGTATTGGGCTCGAAGGCACCTCCTGGGTGCATAAAAGGTCCCAGTCGAGATTCAATAATATCGAGAGATTCAAGGGTCGTATTTGGCGTAATTGGTCCGCCTGTAATTGACTGCATTAATGTTTACAATTTTATTGTATTTCAAGTTTTAATACCGTCTCTGGGATCAGGTTCAGTACATGTGACATGTAGGGCAGAGCTCTGTTCAAGCATTACTGTTACGTTCAATGACTTTTGAGCAATATATTCTTTAACGTGTAACTGCGGTAAGTCTTGTGGTATGGAAGTAAAATTTGCAATCACAGTCGTTAAGGTTAAGTTTTGAACGGAATGAAACTCTCGCTCCTTTGTCGGGGCCAAAGGAGCAGCAGGAAGTCTACCGCCTCCAATATTTGGGTCGCTGCTTTGATTGAAAATGTGGGCATATTTATGTACTCGACGTATGCTTCAGATGGATTAAGTAAGTAATAGGCACATTATTTAATTATTGTTACTTTTATAATAATATTAGACGCTTGGATTATCAACATACCTTAGCTTGCTAACAGATGTGCCATTGAACCCGTCCGCACGGAAGCCTACAAAGTTAAGTACGAGCAGTAGACATATTGCACCAGCTAAACAGCGTATTACATTTGTCTTCGTGAAAAGTGTCATGGCATGTGGATTACATCATTCAAGCTTTGAACAATTTGTTCGTTTTGTTCGCATTTTTCTTTTAATCTGTCAATGTTTCAATTAATTTTATTGTTATAAATTATTGGAAACACGGCAGAGCTTCCCATTTGCGCCGCCCTACACTTCACATACTGAAAACAGCTGATTTTTTGTTTCACTCCATTAACAGGGTGACATGTGTTCCATATTAAAAAAATGCATCCATCAGATACACTACGTACATAAGCATGTACACCCATACAGATGACTTCGAGTTTCATTGCGCGTTCTTTTCAACTGAAAATGTCCATAGATGTTTTCAGATCAAACAAAACAAATTTGTGGGTTTCAAATAGCAATTATATTATTACACTGTTTTGTAAAAAGCAAGTCATAATTCTGAACAAGTAGTTTCTGTACTATGTACATCTTAATATATATATGTATATGTACACGCATATGGGCTAGTATGTATCTATGAATGTATGTATTCATACACATGTACATAGGTAGGGCATGCTACATACTAGTACATCAAATAAAACCATAACTGAAGATTTATACTAACAATGACGACGGGCTATTATCCTGGCAAACGTATTGCCTCATTGTCTTTTATATTGACGATTTTGAATTGATTATTGTACGTGTATTCTATGCGTAAAATTTTCTCATCTCCAACACCTGGATCGTAAAAGCCGGGCAAGTCACTCTATATTGTAACAAAATATAAAATGCACTATTATATATATATTTTTTTTGCTGCAATTAAAGTTAAATACGAACTTTTGTTGATTCATACAGCTGCAGTGTACTGTCCCTGACCAGACACTGTATAGGTATTGTCACATCGTGAGACTGTTCTGGCTTGAAATGCGTACCAGCTTCATTCATACATCCGTATATTGCTCTAGTAACTATAAGGCCTCTGCGTTCCAGCTCCTCTGTCATAATGCGGTTGTATGTCCGTTGCATTAAATGTATCGCTGCGCTGGCTTCAATTTTTTTGGCTGCTAAGCGCTGCTCATTTTGCCTTTTGGTACGCTCAATCTCAATACTTTTACGTTCAGCTTCCATTGGATCCATTATTGACTTCTTAATGAAAAACCACGCAATAACTGGTGTTACTGAAGCATAGAAAACAGCTGCAGGCACAATTTCTTCGCTCAAATGTATTGGGAATACATAAGACTGATTTGAACGGGTTATTCTAGAGTACATTACACTGAGACGATTAAAACCTATATTTGATGTATCTATTTTGATTTACATACTTAAATTTCAGTATGACTCCGGAAGGCACACCAATGGATACTGTCGCTAATACAGAACTGTACTTTGAAATCTTTTTTTCCATGCCATATTCGCCCATAAATCCAAAAGTTCCAACTCTGCAAAATGACATTATCATAAATGTGTTATATAAAACATATTTTAAAAACTTGTTTACTTCACGGCCAGCTTCAGTTTCAGTTCATTCTCCAGCATTTTACGAGTATATGCGATACCAAAATAAATATGGGGTGTTCCAATTACAAACGACGAGCTAATTGAATGATGTTCAGTTGTGTGATCGATTTGTGTGGACATAGAAGACTGAGGTCCCGCATTTAACGTCAAGCTGCCCAAAGTGTGCTTATCCAGCTGCACTGCCAGCGTTGAAAATAATGCAGGTATAACACCATGTTCACGAAAATTTAGGTTTGTTCCACCGTTCAGTGTAAGTTTTTGAGTTAGTGTCCTTCCTCCTGTAAATACAATGTTTCACTACTTAATATGGATAATTAATTTATTTCTATACAGGGAAGAATTATATTTAATATCCCTACCTTTAAAGCCTACCAAAAATCCATTGCCAGCACCAGTACACAGTTCTAGCCAGCCTTTATTTAAAAGTCTTCTTCCAGCCACAACAAATCCGCCACTGCCGGTACCATTTGAAGAGTATAAATTACCACTCATGATGATCATATCTTTACGTGTTATTGGTGCCTCAATCGATTGAGCAATGCTCATCGAACCAATCTCCACTCGTGGCATTTCAGTGTCATCATATGGCGCAAATATCTCCGTAGCATTGACATTGATGGTAATATTGCCTCGTGGATTAGTGCGTTGCTGCAAACGCCTTTCGGCAGCTGCTTGCGCTAGACGTTCGTATTCTTCCCTTATCTCAGCAGGAGTTTTTGTGCGATGAACAATTTCCCATCCTTCAGTTTTCAGACCTTTCTCGCCCACTGAATCGTAAATGGCGCGTTGGTGTGGGTCAGAGAGAACCTCATAGGCACGTTTCGTGCGATTAAACATGATCTCCGCCTTTTTCTTGCTATCAGGGTCAATGTGCTTATCCGGGTGGTAAATGCGACTTTGCTTTCTATATGCGGTATTGATTTGTTCGGTGGTAGCCTTTAGTGGATCATTGTTATTGGATTAAAATGGTTAATACATGTTTTAAAATACTAATAAACTTACATCTCTCGGCAAATTTAGAAATGTGTAATAGTTTTCCTCTAGCTCGGCGTCAGAATCGTTTTCCGATGCCATTTTAACCCGCAACTAAAGACGTGCTCTAGTTGCTAGGAAAAAAGTGCAATCGTTTTGACAATACCGGCGTTTTGCAATGTAGAATAAAAATTTTGAAACAATTTTTGTTTTTTACGCAATAATAACACGTGTGACGAAACACAAAACGTTCGAGAAAGCTGTCACACAGGGTGCCCCTGCCGCAAAAATTTTTGAATAAAATACAGAGCAACAAAGTAAATCAATCTTATTTTAAATAAAACATTCATATATATGTTAAAAAAAAAAAAAAA
>JBANCW010000148.1:4743-22976 GCA_037040085.1 Colocasiomyia kotana | reverse complement strand
TATATATATATATATATATATATATAGGGATGATATTTATGTTTTCCCAAAAGCGTCCAACGAGCGATAATTAACCTCTAGTACACATTTAATAGTAGTTAATTAATACTTAATTGTAGAACTAATCGTAATCTTGGCTGTAGTAGTAGTGTTTATTGCATTCATAATAAAATTTTAAAAATATTGGTTCTGTTAGACTCATAAAGATAGTAGTAGTAGTTCTATGGTTATAAATGGCGCTACTTCCGCTCTGTCAATATTTAGCTGTTATGGCATTAAGCGAATTTAGTCATTTGATGTGGTTCAGGAGGACTAAGATCGCATCAATGGCCAATCTAAAACTCTTCTTAAGCAAAGAATTTGCCAGGGCTGCCAAATATTAGCCTTTGTTGCTGCTCGGCTGACTCAGATGCGTGCTGATTCAAACATGTTATTTATATTTTACCTACCGATAACTTTAAATACTTATTTCGTTTAAAGAAACTTTATAATATTAAGCATATTTCAAAATAAAAAAAAAACTAGTATCTATGTTAACCTGCCATTAAATATGACAACAAAGCTAACAAAAGCATAACAAGCAACAGTGAATAAAACAAAACAAAAAATAAAACTTTAGTCGTACCATAAGCGTTGTACAACCCCTTGGGATGCATTGTGTTGCATGCTGCAAACGCAGCAGAATAGTGGCAGATTATCTACGAAAGGGGCGGGTAATATGTGGGCGGGCACTTGTCTAATACCAACTACAATGAATATGCGCAGTGTTGTTCGCATTGTGGCAACGTTAAATTCAATTACATGACAATAATGTGGCTTATGATGGTAGTCCGCTCTGGGCAGCTTCACAAAATTGATAATAAAAAGAAAGCGTTCAATGAGATAAAAATAAAAAAAATTATATAGCCACGTTAACTATGCTTGAAATTCCCCAACGTGCACAAGTACCGAATGCTAAGAATGGCTTCCCTAAAAAAATAGCTATTAAAAAAAGAATTATGATTAGGATTGGCTTAAGTTGTTTTGAAAAGTCAGCGAAATAGTTAACCGAACAGCCAAATAAACTGCCAGCTTAGCAGTTTAAAACTGCCACGTTGCACAATCTGTGGTAAGCTCTATTTCATGTAAGCCTTTAAGAACAATGATGAAATATTTCAATTTACAGTTTTCATTTTTGTTTTTCATTACGGTAAGCTACCTTAAGCTAGCTGGAAATCAGATTTATAAAAGCTTTAACTTTCGAACTTTTCTTGTCAGTTTTAAGTTAAGTAAAATCAAGCCATTGAATTTTAGGTTCAATGAAAAAAATAAATAGTAAAATTTTCTTCCACTTCGTAAATCATTATGAGTGTAGTCCGATTGTAAAAATGACTAGTTCAAGGCACAAAATTCTTGAAAAGTTGATAAGTTTTACCAACAAACAATCCTTGAAGTAAGAGTTAACTGGTTATGTAAGGATGGAAAAACTTCTTTCTATCTATTGTAAATAATTGGCACTGTGTTTTAAGTAGAATGAGAAGCACTTCTATTCAGATAATGAAAAGCTGAGCTTGATGAACTGAAGCGCCTCTAGTTAGAGGTAATGAAAATTGGCTCTAAGCTTAAAATTCTTCAATATGGAAGACAAGTCAGTATGTCGATAAATGTTATTGCCAACTATTTTTAAAATTGGCGTAAACAGAAAATGTATGGGAAACTATTATCTATGAAGTCTATCTAGTGAGATACATAGGAGGAGCTTCTCGCCATTAAATGTAAAAAATTCTTTCGATTGCTGAAAAGCTAAGCTTTATCAACTGGTCGAATAAGGCTTTACTCAAGCCTGTCTAATTGGATGTGAAGATAAAGCTGAGCATGATCAATTGCTTGAAGAAGGCTAAAGGCTGGAGTTCATCTGGGGGATGTGAAGATCTATTCTGTATTATGAGAAAAAATGGATATTAAATGGATTAAAGGCTGCTTGATAAGTCGAGCTTGTCTAATTGGATATGAATAGCTTTTTTAAAATAAAAAATTGCTATTTAATTGATGGAAAGCTGAACTTCATCAATTAGTTGAAGAATGGTAAAGGCTTGAGCTTATCTGGGGGATGTGAAAGCTTTTCCCGCTGAAAACCTAATATTTAATTATAGGATAGCTGAGCTTGATCAATAAGTTAAAGAATGCTATAAGCTTGAGATCGTCGTTCTAGCTAGTATAAGCTTATAGTTAGTTGACGAAAAATTGGTTTTCATTATTGTGTGGAAAGCTGTGATTTGTTTTAATACTAACAGTAAAACATAATACTTGAAATGAGTTTGTAAAAATTGTATTTTTTATCTTATAGAATGAAGACAAATTAGCATAACTTTTGTTATGATTTGGTAGTTTCAGAAAATTATGCGATAGCCTGATTTAAACTATAATTGAGCACAACAACTTTATTTAATTTAAAATATTTACATTATGCTAACAAAATTTGCATACATATAAGTTAACTTTACAACCCAGGAGGTTGCCTTACATTTTGATATAGCTCATATTTCTTTTGTGGTTTTTCATTTTTTTTTCTTATTTTTTGTTTTTAGGACAAAAGGACAATTTGTCACAATTACTACACACAAAATGACAGGCAAATGAAAAGCAAGCAGCTGGAAAACAAGCCAAGACAAATGCTTGAAAATGAATGGAGCTTGGTGTGCCAGCAGGTTCGAGACCATGCCCAACTACTGCTGATGCTGTGACAAATATATTTTGTGGGCAACAATATGCATGCAATGATGCAGCAAACATGGTTGACAGCAGCAGCAAGAGGCAAACGCACGCACACTCGATTACCTGCAAAATAAAGTCAACCCACAATTTTTCGGGTATATTTTTTGCACAGCATTCGTTATTTATGACATTTTTACCATATTTTTTTGGTTAATTTCGAAACCGGAAAATGCAAATCATCAATGCCTAGCACGTTGACTGTACTACGTTTGATATGCTGTCTATGTTCCGAGGCTGCTGACACGGCTGCCTTTGCTACCTCTCCTACGTCTGTTGCCTCTGCTGCAACTTTTCAACTTTTTGACAAATTTCACAATCATCGTTCATTGAAACTTTATGCTTTTACTCTGTTGTTGTCCTGACAAGGATGCATGGCGTTTGATGGCTGTGCAGCTTAATTTATATGCATTCGACTGGCCTGCCTCTTTTTGCCTACAAACTATATTAAGTTTATCATTGTTTTACAGCTTAGGATAACGATTGCGGTTAAAGGTTCAGTCAGGTACTGTTTGAAAACTTTAATAACAACTTGATGGGGTTTCGATTCAATAATTGACTTTGCAGGCGGAACGTTTTTGTATTGTTTAAACTGAGACAATACGAATTTTTAATTAAAAGTGTGTAATCTTTTAGGTTGTTTAAAAAATTTATCATTAAATTGTATGCCTTGTCTTACGTTGAGCTTAAGTAAATACTGTTCTATATAAATTATAATTTTTAACGGGCTAAAATTTTGTATAAACATATATTTCTTTCTAAAATGGATCTCAGTAAGTTTTATAGTATTAATAGAAAAACAGGAATAGAAATGTACACAAATTAGTTATTGGATTTTACAATATAACTACGCTAGTGATTCTGTAAAGGGAAGATCGACCTGGTTTTACTGCTGTATTGATGGTCAATGCAATGGTTAAAAAACCTGTCAAGGAATATTTTTATCTACTATTCAATAATAATCAATATAAGACTGTTGGGCAATAAGACAAAGGCATAGCTATAAATCTAGGTCGGAAAGCTTTTTGACGATATTTCCCACTGGGTTTCAATTGACGGCTCGCCAGTCAAAGCTCTGCCATAAGCCGTATTGATAAGAAGCTCTGAGCTTTGCATGCATTGAACGCTGCTCAAAGCCGGTTTATGGGATTGCGCATGCGCCACCGACTCCGATACCAGCAACTACAATAACAAGCAGCAAAAGCAGTTTGAGCTGTTGCATTTTGCATAGTAAATTTTTGTTTTTACACATTTTATTGTTGCTTTTGTCATGCTTTTGCTGTTTTGCTGCTTCTTTCTTGCGCTGACCAGAAAATAATACAACAAAAAAACTGGTCGCAGTCAACGGCAACTTGCTAAGCATTTAAATATATTTTCAACAATGGCAACGCGAACAGTTCGCTTGGAGACATTGACGCGTGCGCATAGCAGAGAAACAAACGGTAAAAATAAAGAAAATATAGTGTATAGAGTGCAAGATTAATGTGAAAGATCAATTTGAAAGTGCTTTGCCTTGAAATGAAATTTATTTGCAATAATAATTGATCAAGTGTATTTCAAAGTGTTGAATATAAATTTAATCATCTTTCTTCAATTAGTTTCAACAGTTGAAAAATAAAATGGCGTTCATAAAAACATGCATATTTGTTTTATTTGTGGGTAAGTTGAAGAGTAATTTCAATTAAGTTTCTGAATGTTAATTTTTTGAATAAAACATTCAGTAATTGAATAAGCACAGAGACTTTTGTTGTTGTTGTTGATATTAATAAACGTTTAGCTTACATCATTGGAATTCGATTCAAATATTTTTCTAGACAAACTTGTTGAAAACATTAATAAAATACAGACAACAAATTTGATTGCTTTTAATTCTATTCATTCAGTTTGAGAGGGTTTGTGGCAAATACGAATCGCAGAGTAAAGCCGGTAGTCCAGATAACCGTTTTTTCAGTATTTATTTTGGCTCAAGATCTACATATTTATTACAATTAGAATTGACTTTGTACGACGATTTCAGAATAATTTATGTTTTTTGCTATTTGATTCCACAGTTGTACTCTTATTCGTTGGAAGACATCTTTTTTTTTTTTATTGGTTCAAGAATTTTAGTCGAAATGCTTACAAGTATAAAAAAAACTTTAAAAGGAGTTTTAGACTTGGCTATGCTTAAAAGAAGCACTATCTTTCTCTCTCTCTCTTTTATTGTAATTATATACTACTACATTTAAGGTTTAAAAGGTTTACTGCTAGTATAAAGTACCATCATTCCGCATGTTCACACATTCGAAATTTGCAGCCTTTTCAATTTCGCACACAGTTTATCTCTTAGACTTTTTTATACATTTATTTTTAAACCTTAATGGACCGCAATGCACAGCAAACTCTTTAACCACAAATCAGTCAATAAACAAAGGCAATAAAATAAATATATTGCATTTACTTTTTAAAATAATATTATTGACATTCCATTAAGCTGCAAAATATAATGTTCATTTAAGATGGTTAACATGGCTTTTTTATGGCTTTTCGTTTAGTCATTTCGCTATTATTTATATATATTAGGTATGACAAACATTGTGAAAACTACATGCACACACATACACGCATTGTATATGTTTATTTATTTTAATTGTGTGAGTTTGCTTGTTAGTTTTGCTGTTGTTGTTGTTGTTTATAGCGCTTGTTTTTCGTGTCAAATTATTTGTACCATAATAAGATTTGCATAACAAATTTGATTTTATTTTATTTACAATTTATTTGGACAACATTTGCCATTCAAAGCATGTAAAATTGGTTTAGAATTATTTTTAGTTTGCCAAAAAATTAACCAAATTACTTCATTTGCAAATTTGCTGGTGCCAGAAATTGTAGTTTTAATTTTCATGTAACTGTTGCGTTTACATTTATAATCATGTAGAAACAAATTTTGCGTACATGAAAATAAATGAATATCTTGAATTATTCGGTAATTTGCATTTAACGTGCATTCGAAATGTGCGATGAATGCTAATTTAATTTTGGCGCGAATGCTAATTACCATAAAATGGCTTACCAAATTTTCTGATTATGAGCAGTTGTTGCCTATAAAGTGACAGCATTAATACCGCCAGTAGGCAAACCACTTTGGTTGCACCATAAGGGAGTCAATTCCAGTAGCATGCTTATATTGGCTAATGCACATTTGTGGTCGAGAGTCCACACATATTTTCAATGTATTTTCGTTGTCGAAGTCGCTAGCGGCAGACTAATCTGATGCAAAGTTCATTGAATAACATGAAAAAATGCTTAAACATATTTGACTCGTTTATAGGTTTTTTCTTTGACGTTGTTTTTTTTTTTTTTTTTTTTTTTTTTTTTGTGCTTTTTTGTTTAATCTAATGTTCAATGAACTTAACACGTAGCCTGAGCAAACACGTACTTTTTTGGCCCCTATCTTCACAAGACGTTAGCTCCACACCCACCAAATATGTGCCGCTAGTGTGTTTGTGACTTGAATCCAAACGAAAAAGTTAACAGCAATGCAAGATGTGTGTGCGTGTGCTTGTTGTTGGTGTTTTTTTTTTTTTTTGTTTCCACAGCGACAGTCAATTAATCTAGTTTAACCGGACTGAAAACCAAGTCAAACCACCCGGCCGGGTCTAGCATATGGTAGCATTAGGTGAGAGACTTGTTGACAAACTGTCAGAGACATGCTGCGGCTGACTGGGAAATTTTTTCTTAAACAACTGGGGACAAGTTGGCGAAAAAGTGTAAAAGCAAATTGTACCTGGGCTTGCGAAGTCGAATTATATATGCTCTTTTTAGTTAGGCCAAAGACGGCAGCAATTTAGGCTTTTTTTTATAACCTCTAAAACGATAATCAGGATATGGAAACTAAAATGTAAATAAACGTTAAATTTTTCTGTTGCATAACGAAAATGTCAGTAGGCTAAAGAATAAATTCCCTGCTGCTCATTAATATATATATCCGGATATTAATATAATATCCGGATCTTTTTCATATTTCAGAATATATTTTCTGCTGTTCAATGATAAAATATAGTTCTTTTTACAAATTTTAATAACTAACATAATTTTATTTTAGCATATATTGAATATTTTTTAAAAATTGTATTTGCATTTTTTATTTTTATATATCTGTATTATATTATATATAATTTTATTATATATTAGTATTATATTATCATGGAAGTTTATTACTAGCTGATAGAGCATCAAACAAAGCTAGTAATCCAAAAGAAAGTACATATATATATAGATTTATTAATTTATGCTTTACTGCCAAACCGTAAGCTAAAGGAAACTGAACCTCGAATAAATGTTAAGAACGGAAACCAAAACACAAGTTAAAACCGAAACCTATACGGGAACGTTATCTTGCATCGGATTCATGTCTTGTTTATAATAAGAGAAAACTAAATATGGATTAGTCTAGACAGTAAATAAATATAAATAAATAAAAATAAAAATAAATAAATAAATATGCATAATTATATTTATATGTTTTAGTTAACGAAACAATTCATATTGTTCTTGTTATTATTTTTTAAATTGTTTCCTTTTAATTATTATTTTTTTTTTTTATTAAGTAATTGCACACAACTAGGTAAACAAACCGTGTTGGAGCAAGCATACATATTTTATAGATTAAGCAAACAATTTGATATGTATTTCTTATTTTTGAATCCTAACTGCCAAATAATTTCAATCCGTATTGTATTTGCGTTTTTTCCAACACTATTCAAATTATGTATACCATTAAATATTCACCACAGTTATATACACCTTTCAAATCATTGCGGCAGATTTAAAAATATGGAGAAAAGTAAAGTTGTGAAAAAGATCGCCAGCGACGACGCATAAATAAAATTCGTTTAATTTGTTACTTTAAATATAAAGTCTGCACCCTCGCCCCTGAATATTTCATATGATTAAGAAAACGCTCTTGATCCAACACAGAGGTTATACGATCTGGTTATTAGGTACAGTTATGCCTCGTTATATTAGTGTGTCCGCTTTTGATAACTTGGTTTATGTACATAATATGGCACATTGAATGTGATTCTTTGTTATACAAAAAAAAAAAATATATATATATATAGAGAATATCGTACTGCCAATAATGTTAGTTAAAAGTTAGCCAAGCGCAGTTTACATATTTTTAAGAGTAAAGTTCTTACTTCAATTTAATTTTTAACACAGAAATTCTACAATTTAGCATGATTCATGGTATTTTATAATACATAAGGAGTATTTAAGAAAAAAAAGAAAAAAAATTCCTATAAATTATAGAATGAACTAACCTTGCTTCAAAGATGGTCGAACTTGCATTTTTTACTTATTAAAACATTGCATTTTTGCTGTTAATATAACAAATGAAGGTCTTGGATAGTAGAAAGAATATTGACAAAAAAAAGGGATATAAAAAAATATAATAGATACTTAAAATCAGCAAAAATAGATTCGTTTTTCGTTTCTGATACGCACAGAAGCTGATATTTAGTTAAAGGTTCCATTTCGGGGTTCTCCGTAATTTAGTTTTTTTTTCGTCATACTGAATTGTTAATGTATGGATTTAACTTTCGCTATTAAATAACTAACCTTTTACTTGGAAAATTATATAATTGCAAATTTCCTTTGGCAATGCAATCAAATGTGAATTCATTAGTGCCGATCACTGCATCGGTATATGGTTTCGGTTTTGGAACGGCTTGATTTTTTCTTGAAAATATCTATCTTAAATGTGATTATATTGGTGTCGAATACAGCTGTTAAGAAAAAAAGTAATGGTGCAGTGTTGGTATACTTTAAAGGCGCTACCATTTCTTAAAATAAAATTATATCGATCCGATTCTGCTTCGGTGTGATTTGCTGCTTAAAATATCAAAATCAATCGTAAATAATATTTATCATATCAATGTTCAGAACTAGTGTTTACGAATTGTCTATTAATAATAGAAAGATTAGCTTATGGCAGCGAAAACATGAGCCTAATGATGAGAATTACAATGGAAAATCTATTAGAATTTAACTAGAGCAATCATTACTGATTGAGCACAGCTTGCTGACATAGTAAATATGGCTCACGTAAAGAGCATTAACTTCGAAAGGCAGCTCAACTTTTTCTGTGGTTCTCTTGGCTTTGCAGCTGCGTGCCTGCTACACCAAGCAGGTATATGCATACATACATACCTACATACATATATACACACATATATATATATAAATAGTCACATATGTGTATGTGTTTGTTTTTTTTTTGGGCATGCCATGCATAAAACGTGTTTCAATGACAAGCGGCAGCTGCAATGCAAACACACAGCAATGGCAACAAACAAAAACGAAAACCACAACAACAATAAGTTGGAGCTGTTTTATGGCGGCGGCTGTTGCTGCTGCTGCGGCTGTCGGCAGTCACTGCTGTTGGCGGCTTGAGCGCAGCCTGACACTTTACGCACTAATTGCTCCGTGGAATTGTTGCGCTTTATTAACGTTTAATCGAATGTCATGTAGAGTGGAGGGTGAGGGGCTTGCCACATTGTTTTTAACTTGAAATTGAAATTGTTTTTCACTATTTTTTTTGTTGTTTTTTTTTGCAATGTCTGCTTTATAAAGTGGTTTACCTTGAAGTGTTCAAGGCGTGAATTGTCGGAAGTGCATTGGCATGGCTTGGTTTCCGTCTCTCCATCTCCATATTCGATCTTCTTCTCTTCACTTTTAGTTGAAAAAAAAAAAACGCACAAATCTTAAGCAGCTTAAAACAGCTGTTTGGTAATTAAAATTTCTAACAAAAACTGAAGCCACTTTCACTTTTAAGGTTACACGTTTTATCGGCTATGACTATGTCATAATCTTTGGCAAGTCATTGAAACAAAAAGCAAAAAACAAAAAACTAGTCACATTTGCATATTGACACATTTGAGTTTGTTAGCAAGCAAAAGCTGGCAAAAAAGCAACACGAAATTTTTACACTGCACAAAAAGAATTGTTTAAAATAAAACGAAAGCTTTTTTTGTTATTATTTTCTCTGTTAATATCAGTTTCTAATTATTTTTGCATTACATTTTTCTTGCTTACAGTTGGCGCATTAGCTGAGGAGCAGCAGCGGCTGCGTAGCAACTTCCGTGTTGGTCCGGGTCATCCGACCTCACAGCGCCATTTACCACCACGGACACGTGACCCGGTCAGGGAGGCCGCTGTGCAGCCTAAGCGCAAGCAGACATACGAGCCCACTCCGGAGTGCCCAGAGGCCAATGGCTTCTATCCAGATAGCAAGCAATGTGATAAATACTATGCCTGTCTGTAAGTTCTGACTAAAGTGTAAAAGTGTAAAGCGGCCACACGTCGTATGCGTAATGTGCAATGCGTAAACTGTGGTTAGCGGTTCTCATAGGTAGCTGAAACCTCAAGTGATGTGCTTATGGCAGTCAAAGTCGCTTTTTAGCTGATCTGCCACCCTTTGTGGCTGATACCGCTGAAACCACTGACGTGTACTAATGTGTTTCATCTTACGCACCATTGTGCTTACTTAATCAAAATCAATAATTCATACTTGTATTTATTTAATAGCATAAACGAAAAACAAAGAACAAAAAAGTGTTGAATTATGACTTTATTTTTACGCTACCAGCCAAAGCAGCAGAACTGGAAAATTTATTGTACATTGTAAAAAAAAAGGTCTTTTAGGGTTTTAATTTCCTTTGCTGCATAAATTCTCTCGTTAATTAAATCGACTTTATTCGTATAATTTAAGCGATGGCGTGCACACAGAGCGTCTTTGTGCTGATGGCATGGTCTTCAATGATTACACACCGATTGAGGAGAAGTGCGATCTGCCATACAACATTGACTGTACCAAGCGTTCCAAGTTGCGTGAGTATCCAAAAAAAAAAAAAAAAAAAATATTGATTTTAATAATACGTTAGATTAAGTAGCAACTTTTTGATTTATATTAATAATACGCTAGATTAAGTAGCAACTTTTTGATTTATCAGCAATGAAATGTGCATGTTCAAGGCTGCAAAGCCTCTTGAAATTCGAAGCGGAATCGAATCTCTTAGAAAAATTAGTTTAGTTTCGTGAAACGGTTTTGTGCTTAATTTATATTGGTTTACATAAATTTCAAGAATTTGCAAACTTTTTTTAAGCGCGTGTACATTAAAAAAAAAATTTCATTTAGTGTGTCAAACTAAATGACGAATGCAGAAAAATTAAAAAAAAAAAAAAATTAAATTAAATTGCTACTAGCAACTTTTGCTTATTTTTTATAATTTTTAATTGTATATATTTTGTTGAACTAGCTACTTTGTCTTTTGACGCTCACTATAGCATATACTATGATTAATTTTAGATATTATAAATTTAGCATATTCCTTTGCGAGAGAAGGGAGTTTTAGCCCTTTTATGCTTTAGCTTTTATGTGCTTCGGTTCAGGTGTAGGGTTGAGTTTTTAAATTATTTATCCTTTCAATTTGAGTTTAGGTATTATAGCTTTGGCTTAGAACGTTATATCAAATGTAAATTGTCTTGTTTAAGACAGTTTCCAGTCTGTTAATATTAGAAAGTGTGGATTTAAAAATCTGGTTGAGTTGTCGATGTTCAGGATGTCTACCATGAGAACATCTTCAGTTAAGCGCACGTCAGCGACTGTTGTTGTCGCTGCTAATCGGTAGCGCCAAATTTTAGAAGAAAAATAACTAGTTTCGGTGAGAAAAGTTTAAAAATAATAGTTAAATTTTATATGTAAGTAGTTTCAAAAATATTCAACATACTTTAGTAAAATGTTTATGCATTTATTTATTTTTTTTTTTTATATACTGTTTGATACCTAACATATGCTGATTGCTCTTTGCATTAGAAAAGTTAAATGTTACTTCCAAACAGTTTTTGCACAGCTAAATTCTCAAAGCTCTAGTTACAATATTGCCACGAAAGCGTATTCTAGCGTAATCTAGCTTATTGTAGTCCGTTCTTGCTTTTTCTATTTTACTCATTTAATTGAATTGATGTAAAAAGCAAAAAAAAAGATCGAACACAAATGAATGCCGTGTGGCTCATTAGGTTTTACTTCTGTTGAAAGTACTTCAAAGACTAGATTGTATGTTAACCAAGTCCACAATCTAAATGGTCTGCAAAGCTTGCCAGCTGCCAGCTTAGTCGGCTAGATCAAATGCTGTTAACAGACCAACCTGGAATTTACGTATTCAAATCATGCTGAAGCAGCTCAACGTGTGCCGTTAAAATAACTCATTGTGTTTTTTTTTTGTCTTCCCCGCTCCCTACTATATTTAAATTCTGTACAAAAAGAACAGAAGAAACAAAAAACAGGCACAAAATCAAATCATAAACGCCTTTGCTGTGCTCTTTTGCGGAAGTCCTTTGAGCATTTGTCAGTTACATTTTCTTGGTTTATTTTAAACTTATTTATTATGCAAACGGCATCTGATGCGGTTAACCTAAATTGTCGTCTCTTTTGGCCTGGGCTTGTGCCTGGGCGCGGTTTTTGAGCATTGTTTTTTCTTATATTTGCTTGTTGTTTTTTTTATATTTTTGCTTATTTTATTTATGATTTTATTATTATTAAGTGAAGTTTGTGTTCATAATGTTAATAAAAAAAAGCTCTTAAAGTTTTTAACTTGTTGAAAAGTTAGTTTTATCTTATTGTATTTGTTTTCAAATCAAGTTAAATATACTCTTAATATATGTATAATGTAATTAACTGCTTAGCTTTTTCAATTTGTATTCTCAGTCTTGGTAGGCAATTAGCACACACATTATGCAATTTCATTAGCAATTTTCAATTACCTTTGTCACACTACATAATTTGCAACACTAAAAAACCTATGCTATATATTTACTTACATTTCCTTTGGCAAATTTAATGAATTTAACTAGATAAATGGCAAGCAGCCTTTTATGCCACCACATGTAGCTTGTGGCAATACGCCCAAGTTTGTTTCTGGACAATGTGGTGCATGGCAAAGATACGATAGTCTGAACATTGAACCATCATCAGGCCAGACAACCAGTTCATATGGCAATTTGTACTCTTGCGTGTTGTCATGTTGTTGCTGCCATTGTTGGCAAGTTAGTGAAACAATAAACTTTATGTTGCTACATAAATAAGGTGGAAAGAAAAATAGTTACAGAGCAAAATTCAAGCGTACAAGCTGCATTACACTGAAATACATATATAGCATAAGACAGGCAGACGATGAAAATGGCAGCAACTAAAGCAAAATGGGATATTGTCTTACTGCGGAGCGTGTAACTAAATAAGCAAAAAGGGAAAACAAACTGCCTTGAAAAGACGGATAGTTGGATATTTATATAGTTGGAAATATTAATAAAAGAAATATCTTTATACACGATAGATGAGAAGATAGATATATGAATCGAATGATTAAAAGAAGAAGATAGACAAATATAGATAGAAATATAGGCAGATAGATGGTGAAATTTTCAGATGTCAGGTAGTTCAGAGGATGAATGGATAGATAAAAGGGATAGATGGATAGATAAAAAGGATAGATGGATAGAAATTTAAATAAACAAATGGATAGTGAAATTTTTAGATTAGTTAGATCAGAAGATTAAAGGATAGATAAAAAAGAAAGATAAAAATAAATGACAGATTATCTATCCATTAATCTTCTGAACTAACTAATCTAATATATATAAATACTTATATAGCTAGAAAATAAGATAGAAATATACACAGGTATATAGTAAAATATTTAGATTAGATAAATATATGCAAAAAGATTTACGAAGAGAAAGATAATTACTGAAAAATAGATATATACTTATAAATAGATATACATAGTAAGGCAGACAAGGAAATAGTAAAAAATGTAGATACATTTAAAGATAAAGGCTAAAAGTGATTCTTATATGCGTATATACATCCATAGATAGCCAATGATGCCAATGATGCTACTATAAAGTAGATGCTTAGTGAATACGGGAGTTATGATACAGAACGTTATTCCTAAAGCCCTTTGGCTGCCTATAAAAAAAATAATTTTATTTAGAATTAACTTCTCAGATACAATCAACTTCGTAATTAAATACGTTAATACTCGCCTGGGTCTCAGCATATAAGAGTACTGTCCGAATATTTCTAGCCAAACGTTCAACTTAAAGTTACTACCGAAATATTTTAATGAGCAAAAAATTAATCCGCTTAGTCCTTCATAGTGTTAATTCCGATACTAAAAAACTTGCCTTATCGATAATTCAAAAAGTATGCAACATGATACGTAGATTGGTAAATCGATGTAGAGATAATTCGATTTAATTAAAAATATTAATTGAATATTTTTTAGAAACCCCACAACCCTCGCTGCACTGCCCGCGTAAGAACGGCTACTTTGGCCATGAGAAGCCTGGCATTTGCGACAAGTTCTACTTCTGTGTGGATGGTCAATTCAATATGATCACCTGCCCAGATGGTCTGGTATTTAATCCCAAAACTGGTATTTG
This sequence comes from Colocasiomyia kotana, assembly GCA_037040085.1. Taxonomy (NCBI): domain Eukaryota; kingdom Metazoa; phylum Arthropoda; class Insecta; order Diptera; family Drosophilidae; genus Colocasiomyia; species Colocasiomyia kotana. Next base: position 8,741 of record JBANCW010000148.1, on the reverse strand, counting down.
TACATGGCCCGATGAGGTGGGTGTGACTGGCTGCAAGTCGGAGGATATCTTCGAGTTCTCCTGCCCCAAGGTGAATGAAAGCATTGCTGTCACGCATCCACGCTATGCAGATCCCGATGATTGTCAATTCTTCTATGTGTGCGTCAATGGTGATGTGCCCAGACGCAATGGCTGCAAATTGGGACAGGTGTTCGATGAGTCTAAGTTGACCTGCGATTGGGCGCGCAAGGTGCCCGAATGGTAAAATCAGCTGGCAGAAATTAGGTTTTTGGTATGCTTCAATTTGCTTATGCTTGTTACAGCGCTGACTGGTACAAGGATCGGTTGACTGATGCTGAGCTCGATGAGCTGGAGAACCCCAAGCCAAAGACAACAACCACCAAGCGACCACCACGTGTGCGTGGCTCCTCCAGGCGCAAGCCAAAGCCCAAGACTGTTGAGCTGGAGGAAGACGAGGAGCAGCAGGAGTAAACAAATAGTTCGGTGTAGTTACTTAGTTTGTCACAATGCTTAAAAGCGGAATAAATTTTTTGTAAGTGATGTAAGCAGTTGTTGTTGCTGTTACTAAGTTGTAAGTTCATTTTGTTGATTGGACTGGTGGACTGCAATTTGCGTAATGAAATGAGTCAGTTGGTCGAGGGGCAAGCTAGCAGGAGTAAATTTCGAAATGCCATATATAAATTATATGACAAAGTTTGGCATGTTTAGCAATGCTTCAATAGCTAGTTCATTGCTTCAAGCGACCAACAACTGTGCAACAATATAAGATATCCCTGCTCCGGTTTTGGCTTGTTGCGCATAAAAATCAAGCTCGAATGTGCAACAAAATTTGATATGCTGCCAAAATGACATGCTTTCTATGCGCATACTACGAGCCACTTGCTGGCCATTGCTGCCTGCACAGGACCACAACAAAACTGTCTGCTTAGAGGGGACAAGCAGTTGACAAGCAAAATCAATGCAACATATCAAAACAACAAACTGGGGTACGATAGGATACGATAAATGCTCTTCTATTGGCCAGCCATAGATGTTTTCGATTTCTTCTTTTTCTTTTTTTTATTCTGGCCGGCAGCGCATAAATTCAATTTAGCGTAGCTATAGAGGAGTGAATGAGAGAGAGAGAGAGTTGGCTGAAAAGTATGCAATGCTATGACATTTGGCAGACATTGTCATTGCAACGCAACTCTCGTAGCACGCATTGAAATTGTAGCACAAAACGTTGACAGCTGAAATATGAGATTCCCCAACGCTTTAAGGGGAGGTTGGCAAAGTCTTGATATTTTTGCGCTTGTTTGGGGTCTGAGCAGCGTCAATCGACTTAAATTGCATTGTTCAAGCAGCCAGCAACTGGCAAATATTCAACGCGGCAGTGACTGGGCTTGCATCAGCTTAAAAAAGATAGCTTGTTCTGGTAGAGCTTTAACAATAAATGGCACTGCTAAACGAAATAAGTAGCAGCAAATAGACAAAAATACAAAGGAAAGTATCAATAAGTAGTTAAAGCAGACTGAGGCAGGCTGCAGTCTACAGCCAAACAAAAGCTGAACTGAACAACAGAGAAAAGCAGCTTAGCTTAGCTTAGCTGAGAGCTTGTGGCTTTAAGATGAATCAACTTGTTGTGCGACGCTGACTAGTTAGTGACATCAGATTTTCGACAAACGAAAGCAATCTAATACAAAGCAAGCTTATAGACAACACTGTAACTCTAATGAGTAACTCTTAATCAGATTAACAGTTTATTCAGTTTTATTTAACAAAACATCATGCATAATATATGAATTAATGCCAACAGGATAACGATTTGTAGGGTACCAGGGCACGAAGCAATTACTTGATTGATGAGCTCGCTGGGCTCATCCACTTCTTTAGAATACCTAGAATCTAATTGTGGGCTTGTATGGTCGAAGAACAATATAATGATACATTCATGAGCACAAAAGATTCTGATATATAGAATGGCTTAGTGCGATGTGTAAGACGGCAGAGGCGAGAGATATTCGATTGATCGTATGCCGTTGATTGAATCGCTGATGACGATTTAGAAAGAGACATGATTAGCACTATAGCTGATGAGTTGGACCATCAGATATAATCAGATATCAAATATATATATGGGAAAGCTAAACGAGTCTATGGAAAGAGTTACCCAAAGACAAGCAGCATGCTGTTGTGCAAGAAAATGATTTAATTGTCCGCCGCCCGCTGCTTTAAGTTATATATTATTGCTCAAAAATATAGATATTGTAAAAATGAAATGAAAATGGAAATGAACCAATTAGTCGATTATTCCGATAATCGCAACGCTTTGATGGACCATCGACCAATATGAATCGGGATATGGCAGCAATTTTTAGAAGAAAATTAGAAACAAAAAGTTTGCTTTTGAAATCCGTGCTGAACACGTAATTTATAAAAAGTATTTATTATAATAATTAATTATTCAATTAATTGAATAAATCTCTACAAACAAAAATGTTTAATATCTTTGATCATTTTCAATGTCAGATAAAGTTAATAGTTTAATCGTTTAAATTGTTGTAATTAATAATCGCTTGACTGACTAAAAGTTTTTTTCATAGTCAAACAAAAGACATATTTTCAAATATCAATTATTATAAACAAAAAAAAAAAAATACGCTATATCATCACAGCAATATTTCAAAAATATGAAGCGCAGTTGAAATACCTGCTTTAATCACATGAGAAGTGTGGAGGAGTAGTTGCTTGGTATGCTGTGTAAGACAGAGAAGGCGAATCATAAATCGTTAACCATATACTGCTTCGATAGGCTAAAATTGGCATACATTTATCAGTGACAGTGCCAAGTTGCAATGTCTCAATAGACAATAGACAATCCGACTACTAGTCGGCTATTCAAAAATGAGACTATCCGATTCTGCAGGGTGCAGGCTCTGCATGACTGCCAGCATCGCTTTGGCTTAGGACAGAATTTCCCACAAAAATGCTGTCAATTCAAGTACAGCGCATCTGTGGCTTATTCGAAATGCAGAAGCTCTCTTGACGCAATAGAAAAAAGGAAAACCCCTTTAGATCGCGTGCCTTATAAATAAGGATTTAAAATAAATATATTAATGGCATAAAAATCAATATTTAGTGACCTCATTGTGTGGGCATCTTCGATGTATTTTGGTCTATACAGACCGACGTCGATGCGAGCCTTGCCAACGGGAATTCAATATATAGCGTGTCAAAAGGGAAATGTTTATTTGCTTGCCACAAGAAATCTGCAGATCAATTGACATACCACGGAAGAAAGTCAGCATTTTTCTACCCCAGCATGCACCAAGAAGCAGGTAAGAGCGGTGAACACTATCCTTTGATATCGAATGAATAAGCCACGTATGACATATGCGGCCTTAAATCTAAGCTGTAATCTGTTTTAGACTTGAACCACTTTGGAGTGGGATTTAATTTGGTCTTGTGATACCAAATAATTTGCGACCTGAAGCGGCATTGGTATTTTAAGCGGTTTGCGGCCCTGCCTTGAGCTGCAAAGCAAGCAGCTTTTACTAAATCGATATTTTTTTTAATTCGAATTTGTTCATACTTGGTTTTCTTTTATAGCCTGGACACCAAGGATGTAGCTAGTGTGAATTTTTCTTTTTTTTTATGATTTTCTCCGAGCTAGAGTTCGAATTGATGTGGTGTAAGGATAACAACCAGCCGCTCCCATAATGAACGCTGTATCGTTGGCAGCCTCGATTTAATGCTGCCCCACCTTTTATTTGGAGCAACAAACTAAAATGCTTACAACTCTGTGGACTCAGACAGCAAAGTTGCTGTCCAATTTCAAGTTGCCTGCCATTTGCTTGTTGCTTTTGCTGACACTAATGAGCAGCATGCTTAAACGCAACTAGCAGCACCTAATATAATGCGGTTATACACACAACACACACAACACACACAAGCACACTAGCTATGGCAGCATTTGCTGGAATGGCAGCTGCTGCTAATTAATCAACTGCGGCAAAGTT
>JBANCW010000146.1:2925-13331 GCA_037040085.1 Colocasiomyia kotana | reverse complement strand
CTGTTCACAAAGTATTGACTTTGCTGCCATTGTTTGATGCGTCGTCAAGCTGCTGCCCGCAGACAGACGAAACGCGTAGTTGCTGCCGCTGGATGCTGCCGCTGCTGCTGCTGCTGCTTCTGTTTTTATGTTTATGCGGAAATCTGCAGAAATTGTGTCAATATCAATAAAATTAGATTAGTATCGATGGGTAGCGTTCAACAACAAAAACAACTCGAGATGCACACGCACACGCACACGCACACACACAGCAGACATGCCAAGACACACACATACAGCGGCAGTCTCACTTACATGTTGGGGTTGAAGCTGCCGTTGTTGTCGGCACGAGGCGGCATACTTCCGCATTGACATAACTTACCGTTCGTAGCATACATATGAGCGCTTCAATTGGTTGTGCAAATGTGTGTGTGTGTGTGTGTGCTTGTGTTCAATGTGTGTGACAAATGTTTAAATGCCTTGAAAATTGCTCAAACTTTTCTTGTGCTTTAATCAAATGGGCAAATGGCCCCACAGTCAAATAAATACGAATTCGTAAGCCTCCGCCTCCCGCGTTTTTATTTTTTTTATTTATAATACCCGCTGCAATGTACTGCCCCGCCCAGTGCGATTCCTCCACTTAAAACCTAAGCCACACTTAATTCCAGTTAATTTTCTTAATGGAAAAGTTTGCTTTTTCTGTTTCTATTTTAATTTTTTTTGCTGCTTGTTGCCACATTTTTTCCTACATTTTAACTTTGAATTTTTTTTGGTGCTGCTATTTGTCGCTTTTGTCCGCAATTTAGGGACAGCTAGCAGTACTACCAATTGAAAAATATTATTTTAATATATTTTGTTTTCAAACACTTAATAATTCTCACAATAAATTGGAAGTTTCTCGAGAAGTAATTGGCCATATTACCATGTTGTAGCTAAATTTAATTCTTTTTTTAGTTTCAAATCGAAGACCCTCGATGCAGTAAAGCTCTCCGATTTTTTTCAGAGGATATATAGACATATAATATATGTGTAGATTCTGTGCAGCTGTGACGCCTAACAAGACGTCCGATTCGAGTATTTGGGCAATGAAAGCCTCTTAAATTATCAAAATTCCATTCAAAGTTGTTTGTGCAAGCATTCAAACTGGAAATAGAACTCTAGCTCATAGATAGCAATAGATCTTAAGTGGTAGTCGCTATCCCGCATGCCTGAAAAAAATATAATAACATTTTAAATATAATATAGATGGTATAAAATTTAACTGTCGCAAAATTCATTAACAAATTTGCATTCAAAATATGATTTTTTATTCATCGCCTTCAAAAATCAATTTATCTCATTTATTACGAAACAGTTATTTGGGGCAAGGCTTGAGATTTTTTAATGAAATCATTTACAATTAACCAGAAAATACTTCATTTTAAAATTATTTTTTTTCCAAAATTCCTTTAAAATCATAATTACTATTCTATTGCTCAGAGTCAGCAACATATCAAAAATAAAAAATCTTGCAAATCGGTGCAGGAGTTCTTGAGTTATAAATAGCAAAACTAGTTCGATGTCAAAATATATGAAATGAAAAATATTTGAAAATTGTTAGCTGAAAATTAAAAATTTAATTTAATCTAGTATATCTAATATATTATATTTTTACGCTCTTTTCTATTTTTATTTACCTTTTTTATTAGTGTTTTCCCAGCTTGATTTTAATTTTAAATTTTCAAAATTTTTTAAATGATGTTAAAACTTGTTTTGTTAGAGAAATGAAATCCAAAATACGTGATAAAATCCAGTATACTATTTATATAGACCGATTGAGAGATTGAGAAACATCTGGTTCATTTAAGAAATCCAAAGCTAAAAGTTTAAGCATTTCTGGATTTTGTATAAAATGTTTTTTAATAATCAAATTATTAAACATATACTTTATATCTCCTCTCCTTTCGTATAAATAACAAGTTTTTTTTTATATTTTGCATCCTAATATTTTAGTGGATTCCAGCTATTGGCAATACTGGTATCGCGCATAGTCACAAAACAAAAAGCAAACAAATTTTCATGTCATTTTCCTTAAGATTTTTATGCCGCCTATTTTCATTTTAGATAATATCGGCCATAATGTGAAATTAGAAAAGTTTCTTGAGCAAAGTTTGCTTTTAAATTGTTGATTGCAAGGCATTGCTTATGGTCACCCTCCTCCCCGTTCTTAGGCAGTTTTTAGCTGTATTGATTTGCAGTTGCCATTGCATAACATTTACGTGCTATTATTGTGCCGCTTACAACTTCAACTCGAAACGATTCTGCAGCACAATGAGGCGCAACCCAGCGAGCTGGACTAGCATTTTTCAATGGATCTGTCCAATGGCGACGTAATCTTTTATATAAACACACAAAATGTCGACTCTACTGCGCAACACTTTTCACTTTGATGTGCGACCAGCACAGTCAGAATGAACTAAGAGAAACATTTTCCACAATTGACAGGCAATCGGATGGAGCAAGAGGAGAGCGAGCGAAAGCAGTCATGACATGACAGAACACATCCGCCATGCGCCCTCCCCAACCATTTTAGCAACGACGATTCAAGTTTAGCTTCAACTGCAAGTCCAACTCCCTTTTGATTTCCGTTCCCACTTTGTTGCCCAATGCCTAGTTCAGCTGCGACTTTGGCTCGCATCACGTGACGAATGATTGAGTGCACTTTTGTGTGTGCGTCGCTGTGCTGCCTTCTGCCTGCTGCCACAGCCGCCTACTCGCTGGGTTTTTCACTTAAAATGTGCGATTTCAATCACTAAAAGCAAAGGTACACATTGGAAAATCGAATCAGCCATGCCTGAGCGATGGCAACGTGAGCAAATCCAACATGCCGGCCAAGGCGGAGTCCGCGAGCGGGGCATGTCTGCCTGTCACTGAGCAACAGTTAACCGCAAAGCTCTAAGCGATAAAAGTGACTAAAAACAAAAGAATTAAAAGCAACAAAAAAATATACAAAAAGAAAAACGCTCGGAAGTTGGCAATAAATGTTTTTACAAGGAAGCAGCAGTAAGGGGAAGAGCACGTGAGCAAGTTCTGCTGAAAAATATTCAGCGCGACACATGACGTTGAAATTGAGATTTCCAACCATTTGGACGAGCATTTGGTTGAGCTGGGTAGCAGCGAACCATGAGCTCAACTTTAATAAATGTACAAATATATGCAGCAAAAAGTGTTTGGGAAACAAAAGCTGAGGCATTTTTCGGCTCCTCTGTGTACGAAACGGGGGGCGCCACTTAACAAATCCCAAGTTGTCGTTGCATGCCACGTGACTGGAATGAATTCGTCGGTTCGTTTGCTTCATTTTGGGTTGCGTTTTGATTTCGCTCTGGCAAGAGTCCAGCCAGCATTTGTCCCTAGCCGTGCCGGGGCCACGTCCAGAAACAATAGCTTTGCTTTGCGCTGACAGAATTTGTGGCGGTCTCTTGGCTTGTACCAACATGTACAGCACGCCAGCGCTGCTGGCCGAAAGGCAAGCCGGCAAAACGCTTTCACGCACGCTCGCCTTCAGCTGTGGCAACCTGCCGCGCTTAATTTCCGCTTGTAATGGACGCACGATAAATCTTGGTAAGTGTTTACCCCCGCTCTCTCCATCATGGACACTTTCTTTTCATTTGCACCGACCCAATTCAAAGCACACGCAATGCCAATGCTCAAACACAAAACGAAGTACAGTAAAAACACGCTGCTGCGATTGGGGCTGCTTGAGTTCAGCTGTTGAAAACTATTAGCTCTAACCACGTACCAAGATGCAGACTCGTCTATATAGTCTCTATAGCAAATGCAATGTTACCTATGTGTTCCACCACTCTTGCTTTCGCATGTTGTTTCAACTGTATTCAGTTTTACTGTAATTGGCGAATGCTCAGTATTACAATTCCATCTAAAAGTTATATCTTGATAAGACTTGAGGAACACAAGCTTACGTTTCTTATCATGTTGCCAAGATTTTGTATTTGATGCCTGCTGAAATTAAAATACCATCCAAAATTAATCTCTTCCAGATACTTTGAGAATTCAAGCTCACGTTTCTTACCATGACTCTTTGATGTCGGCTGAAATGTGTAGGAAGGTCTCAATTCTTTCAGTGGAATCCATTTCGATACCGAATATAGCTGTAAAGTAGAGCCCAATTCCACAGCTTCATTTTTGTAATATTTGAATTCTGGCATGTCCTAAAGTATGAATACCATGTACCCACAATATTGTTTTTAACGCTTCCTGCAGACATGTTGCCTGGAACTTTCCAAGACTACGTCGTCCTTCTGCAAAATGTTGAGTGGATGGACCAGAACGTGATGATCATATCCCAAAAATTGCGTTTTGGACGCTTTGTAGAAAGTTATTTCTTGTTCTAGCGCTGAAGCTTATATTTTCAAGCTAGTAGAAGAGATCTGGTAGTCGTCTGATAATACTAAAAATGTACAAATTTGTCTGCAATACCCAAAAATATATCAGCTTGTAGTTGATTCATAGCATCTATATGTTGGTCATTTAAAGTTTTCTATTAAATCTTAAATTAACACTGCAAATATATGCTTAGTCATTGCTCGAAATTTTCCTCTATAGAAATGTCTAGAGTTTCTTTGGATGTGCATCTCAATCTAATCTAATTTAAATCTAAATAAAATCTCTTTTCTAAATTCTAAGCATTTGGATGCGATTGGGTTCTAGTTTTTGTGCCTGTGATAATTATATTTACTAATATTAATCTTTTGTCTGGACAAAAATTTCAATTTATTACCGAGAAATATTTTGCAGATATCCTAAGACAATCTAAATAAACTGCAGAATCCAAGTATATTTTTTTTAGGATAAAGTTTCTAGTATTTTGCGCCTGGACAAACATTTTTTCGGCTTTAATATTGTGAAATATCTGCCAGATGTCCTGAATTTATCCTGTAGAATTCAAGTATTTTTCGAGGATTGTGCTCTAGTTTCTAGTATTTTTCGCCTGGAAAATAATTTGCGCTGCGATAAGATTGGAGAATATCCTACAGATGTCATAAACTCTATATCGTTCTTGAGCTTTTATTTTAAGCATGATATCGGGACCAAAATTTGTTCCTGCTATAACATAGAGGAATATTTTCTAGATATTCTAGCACATCCTATATATCTGAACATAGACTTCTCTATTGACATTCAGCCATGCTTGAAATTCCATTTTTATTCTGAAAAATTTTCCTTAGTGGAAATTCACTGTAATTTTCCTAAATGCTGATTTGAATTTGCTTGTTGTTCATGCAAATTTGTTAAACTGAAGAACTTTTCAATTTGCCTACGATACCAATGTGGGTGTGGTGCTAGTGTTGTGGCTGTTGTAGCTGTTTCTTTTTCCTTTTTTTCAGATATGCTTCTTCTTCGTCCTCTTATTTTTTCTTCTTCTTCTTAAATCGCAATCAGCTCTGTTATTGGTGCAGACTTGGCATATAATTAACTAAAAATCCAGCAGCTTACTTTAAGCATAGCCATTCAGAGGCAAGGCTCTGCATGGCAATCAGCGCTAGCCAGGTTCGCAATTTAGCCAGCTTTAGTTACTGCCACTGCTGCTGGCTGTCAATTGCCATAATTTAGAACGCAAATCCTTTTTTGGAGCTGGACGAGGACACCAACGATGACAACGATGAGGCAATGGCAACCGCAATGTGCCAATCGTCGTTTTGTGTTTTGGCCAATTTTTATTGTCGTCGTTCATCGTTAGTCAAATGCTGTTGCCAAATGGCATCGATGTCTGTCTGCGAGTGCGTACTATATGTGCTATTGTATTGCCAAGCTTAAGCTAAAGCGATAAGTTGTGCTCACATTTGGCCAAAAAAAGAGTAAAACCCTTTTTGTGGCCCGGGCACGTGCGTTTCCTTCTTTCGCAACGCGATAAATTGCTAGTACGAGTTGTTGTTGCTGCTTTTGTTGGCATAGATATGCTGGCGTTTTGCCTTAGCCTTTGCAGCTTTGCAACACGGCCAAAGGTAAGCTTCTAATTTATTAGCCAATGAGCCAAACAAAGCGGCAGCGAGGCATAAATAAAACTTAAATTACTGCGCCAAAGGTGTGAGATCGAATGGCAAGGACAGCTGAACCGAGCTGAGCAGTTGACTCGCATGTTAATTTCTCTTTTGGCAGTTTAAGTCTTTAAGCGGCCAACGAGTGCTGCAGTGGTTGCACCCATTGTTCAAGTGGCTTGCAGCAGAACAAGTAACCGCTGTGCGGCGGCTGCCACACTGCTACACTGGCAACAATGGCAACATATTCAATAATGTCGCTTTCAGCTTCTCGGCGGCTATGTAGAGCAGCGAATATGAATGAGCTGTAGCAGTGTACACTGGCAGGGGGGATGAGAAGAGAGAGCAAAGGTGAGGTAGTGGCACGATACATTTATGAATAGCTAAAACCATTGGACTAAAGCTGTCGCCCTGGCTGCCGCCTGCTCGCCTCCTGGCTGGCTGACTGTGTGTGAACAATGGAAAAACGAATTAAACAAAAAGCCAGCAAAAATATGCAGCCTCTTTAGTTATGTGTGTGCTTTTGCATGCATGTATGTATGTGTGTGTATATTTGTCCAACAACAGCAGCAGCAGCAGCAGCAATAATGAAGCGCGGTATGCGCCACGAGCAGCTGCAACAATGGCAAAGAGCAGTAAAAAATGCCCGCCTGCTGTGTGTCTCTATGAAAGCTGCATTAGTAGCAGTGTTAACATGGCTATACACATACAATTACACATGCACACACAAACACACACACACACGCAGATACGTAGTACATGCCTGCTGTTCGTTGCTGTTGCCGGCCCTGACTGCGAAGAAGGCAACGCGCCTCAACGATTGTTACTGTTGCCTGCGCTTTAGCTTCTTTTTCCTACAGCATACCCTACCCCAAATGGATGCTTTAGTTTTTAGATATCATATGCAATGCTTAAAAGCAATTTGTACAAGCTTCTTTAATTCTACTGTGTTGTGTGAATTTCAGGTATTCTTACTCGGTTACATAGCTATCGATACGATAATGTTCTGCGCCCAAGCATGTTAAGATCCTTGGTTCAGCTCGATATATTTACGTTCGAGCGGTACCTTTAATGATAATAGAATAACCGACACTCCAAAGAGCTTACGAATCTATCGACTTAATCTGTCGACTTGAACAAGTTATTATATTCTTTATTGGACAACAGTCGCTACTAGCTCGTACCTTGTACCTCCCCTTTTATCAGCTTTTCATTTATGCTCCAACATAGTTTGGCGCTTACCTTTTTCATTTGATGGGGCTCTACACTGATCTGCCGGACCAGAAACCGCAACAGATCTCCATGGGACAGAAAGTGTTTTGCAGTAGAGCAGATAATAGTCCTGTCAGGCCGCTTCTTGAAAACTACGGACTTTGAGCTTGGGATCGTAGGTTGAATCTCGATGAAGACGAAAGGCGTGAACTCGCTCTAACTACAATTTGTCATTTTTTTTTATTATAGAATAACTTCATGACAGCCGATTTGCAATCAACCTCATTTCTAGTATCGGTATATTTAGAAATAATCCACAGTTCACATATATATATATTACTTGTTTCAAGAAGAATAAGAAAAAAATCGTAAAAGTGTTGAAACAAGTCATTCAAGCAAGTTATTCGAGCCTTTTTTATAAATGACCGTACTGTATTCAAATTGGACCAAGTCTATCCTATCCTATCCTCTAGTCTCCAGTAATCTCTGGACAAAGAAGGGCTTCGTTAATCATAGGAGTTTTCCCTGGCGATTGATTCATAGGTAGACCAAAGCAGCCATCAAACATAAATAAAGAAAATTATAAAAATAAAAAAATTGCGTATACGCCCCGTGTGCTATAATACCTACGGGAGCTTAGGGCCTCCATAAAAGTAGTTTGCTTTGATCCATCAGGATATCTTTGGGCAGTCAACATGTCTCCTTCCTTGTGGGTTCCAATCCAAAGCCATCTAACGCTGTTGCTTTGTGGGTTTCTGTACGCTTGGCCTATACTGAGCTTCACTTCCTGATAATCAGCTGCATTGGGACGTCATTGCTACAGCTTTTTCTTTATTTTTTCAGGACAGAATATTCCGCCTGGAGTTTTCAAACTATTTTTTCTACGCAATGAATGTCCACAGCTTGGTTCTGCGGGTAATTTGTTATATTATTCCGTCAAGATATAGGAAGTTGTCAACAAGCTCGATGCTGTTCTCATTTATGGTGATGCTACGTTGGTTGTTCTGGTTGAAGTACATCGCTTTTTTCTTCTTAGTATTGTTTTCCAAAACAATTGTTCTGGCTAGCTGAACAAAGTGATCTGTTTTGGTTTGGATATCACATAGTCTATACGAGGTTAGGCATATGTCATCTACGTAGTCCAAGTCTACAAGATGTCTGGGAAGCTCCACGTGATTCCACGCTTGTACCTGCAGAGTTTGCTCAATCCGAATTATCTCACTTTATTTTCATTTCTTACCTCATCTCACCATACATCAGCTTATTTGATCTTTTCAACTCTTCGTATGGAATCTTATCTTAACCTCTTTATTAGTATTATCACAGCTGATTTGATCTGATCTTTGCTTTCCTTCATTTTACCTCAACGTATCTCATCCCATCTTAACTCACTTTCTGTGCTGACTCCCTATCGCCTCTCCTCATCGGATATCTTCTTATTTCAGCCCATCTTACAGCGCATCCTTCGCTTCCTTGTAGCCGCTGTAGGAGCTGCATTTTTTCTTGCTTATTGTTGCTATTTTGTTGCACATGATGCTAGCTCACTGGCTTGGTGTGTTGTTGTTAAATGTGCTCATTTTCATTTTTCTCATTGTCGACGGCGGCGTCAACGCTGTTGCTTTTGTTGCTCTGACTGTTGTTGCATTAGCAACTTTAGTGCATTAATGTTGCACTGTTGGAATATGTTGAGCATATGCCAAACGAGTAGTTGTGGCAGATGACATGAGTGTGCGTTTTATGTCGCATGAGGTGGTAACAGGGCTGCAGTAAATATGAGCTACACGTACGTGAAATGCTAGAAAGTCTAAGAAATAACTAGCTAGATAGTTGGCAAAATTAACTTTAAGCTTGCAAAGGTTTCGAGCTTAGGCAAGGTAACATTGCGAAATCTGGAGAAAGACTTATGTTTGACATGTAATCTCAATTCGGATAGATCTAAATTGAGAACCGTAAAATTATAATAGTTTTCGTGCGCGCTGGCAATCGAAAGCTTAGAGTCGTGATAGGGGTCTTAATAGGGTAATGCGTCATAGGCCATATGGGCCAGCGAATGCGAATACCTACCATAATTTCTGCCAGCAGATGTCATGATAGAGAAGCAACAGAGAGTAGCCAAGATTAATCAGCCGTGGCCAAGCATTTCAGATCCTGTTTCCTAGAAAAGAGCTTCCTGAAAGGTGTGAATGATTGTCGGGCGGTACCGCTGAATGATCTGTTGCGCTCTCTCACCTCACAGGTCTGGTGTCACATTTCCCTCTAAAGTCGTTCTTGTCTGCTTCCTCTGTTTTAACGTATCAAACATTACAATGGCATTTTTTTAGCCTGTTAAACCAAAACTTACCTAATCTTGTCTAACAAGAAAAAAACTTTCATAAAGGTTAGTCAGAAAATCTCACTCTATAAAGATAAGAGACCAAATAATTTAGATGAAGTTCTGGTTTGTTGATTTCTAATTCAATTTATATTGACTTGCCTTATGTCCGAACTTACAGCATTCTTAACATGAATTTGCAGCCCTGGCAACACACTTGAAGCCGTTTTTTGATTGCGGCTATAGCCTGGTGTACTATTTTGTGCCTTTGCAAATGTTATGTTATGTCGGCTTACTTTTTTTGCTTTTGTTCTCAACTTCGAGTAGTTATTATACTCATATGTAAAGCCTGCCTTTGATAATACAAGTATTACGTTTGATTTGCCTATACATCAGCATTACTCACATATCGAGCTGCTAAGCTGAAAAAGTTATGCTGCCAAAGGACTTTCAAGTGCTTGCCAGCAGCGTGGCACTTGAATGTGGTATGCAACTGCGGCAAATCACCATCGACAGCACGTCTGACTGATGCATATGAATTGAATATATTGGATTCTGGTCAATAGCATGCAATTTGGGTTAGACAAACAAGAGTGGAGCAGAAGCGGGCTACGGCTGAGGACAAACATTTGCTGGCAAGCCAGTTAAGCCGACCATGCGGCATAATCATGGCATTCCATGGCCAATGCCACGTTCATATCTGCATTCAATTTGACTGCAGCTGCAGCTGCAACTGCCTCCTATCTGAACATTTGGCAAACTCTGCAAATTGGCCAAAAATGTTACCAGAAAACATATTTGGTCAGGCAGCCCTGAACAGGCCAAATTGAAATGCTTGCATTGCTGCCTCTGTGGAAAAACAACAACAA
>JBANCW010000145.1:4060-16529 GCA_037040085.1 Colocasiomyia kotana | reverse complement strand
TCGGGATCATCACTGCTAGGATACGAGCCGAGCTGACGTCGCTTTAAGCAACGTAGACCCTCTTGGTCTAGGGTCGAAATTGAAAATCTGAGTAACTGATAATGAGTCAAACATATGACAATTTTTCGACTGCCATGTACTGATTCGAAACATTTTCACAGTCCTTCCAAAAATAAATTGTAACAAAATCAATTCGTTCTTCCAATTTTTTCGGTCACAGGATAAACTTTGTTCATTACGAGATGAATAAGCATGGCGCTTGCAACTTTTTTTATCCTATTGACCTATCGACAACAATGATCCATAGATCACTGAGATTATGTAATTCAGATTTCGTAGTGTTATGTCAGATGGATGCTAAATCCTAATATGACTGAATTATGCCGATATGTTGTCCGTAAATATAAGGCAATCATTCCCATAAGAGAGATCAGTTGAGCCCTTGTCATTATTATTTATATATTTGCGATTTTACTCTAACATATATTTCCAAGAATCTTATGTTTTTGGAAGCTGACTCTTTGCGTAAGTACTTTTGTTGATTTTGTGCTGCAGTTAGTTGGTGCCATAAGTTTCCAGCATTCATTCATTGGTTTATTTTCAACCTAATAGGGAAAACACAATAATAGCTCATCGACTACTCTCATATGGAAAGGATGAGCTTGGGCAGTTTTGAAGAGCGCACAAAAACGGGGAAAAAATTACAGTTATCAATGCTATCTTTATAAGCTCTAAAATCCATCAGACAGCCTCAAATAGTGCTTTGATGGTTTTTCAAAACTGACCGAGATTCGTGACCAAGCGATGGTAAATTAAACAAAATCTTCAGCTGGCCATGAACCAACAGACTTTTGTTCTCAAACCGTTAGCCAAAATTAGCCGAGGCAGATTAAAAATCTGTGTGGGCCAAAGGCGATTTGCAGACAACCGCTTTAGCTTTCTCACTTGTTTTCACATTCAGATAAAATAAATATTTAATTGGCATGAATTAATCATTATCATTATAAGCTGCAGAAAACTAGATAGGGACCACTAAGTACCACCAACGCAAAAGTCGCCACTAATAATTTCCGCAAGTAAGAAGCAAATTGCTTTTAGTGATCATAATGGCCTCAGTACTTTTATATCCGTTATTGCGGACTCTCAGATACCAATACTACTAATTTTCAACTTTGTCCAAGAGAGCGCGGACTTGATTCTGGCGGATCTGAAAAATATGCATCGAAATGCCTGGAGCCATTCTCGAGTTCAGCCTGAATTAAAACTGGCATCATAATCTATACAGCCAAATTTATGGTGCGCTTAGTCGGTTAATTGAATATTAATAATGTTAATAAATATGCTTTTATATATTAATCTTAGCTTACAGAAGGAATGACGACGCCCAGATAAATACGAAGACGATTATGCACATTTTTATGATTGCTATATTAGGCATGAGTACTATGAGTATGAAACCTTTTGCCCATGCCTCGACTCTTTGTCAAAAAATATATGCAGCATAGTAATAGTGACGATCAAAACCATGAAAATCGAAACAAAATATGTTAGCTATACACTCACATATGTATATATATTTCTTGATGTACTTGTACCAACTACGATCAGCATTGAATAAACGACCAAAAGAAAATTACGACAACAATATCCAACGTATAGATGAACAGTCCTCGCCGAGCATGCAAATTGTAGCCGAAGCCGCGTCAGCGTAGGCGGGTCAAATATTTGCACTTTGCGGACAATCGTCAGCTATAATTCTATGGCACCTGGCGAAAGCGCAGCAATCTGGTGATGGTGCGCCATCTGCTGGCGCTGGACAAGGGCTACTTTGACTACGAAGTGGACTCCGACTGTGAGTGGGAGGAGGAAGAGACTGGCAAATCGCTTGAGCGCCAGCGAGGATGCGAATGAGTGAAAGTACGAGGAGAAGTACTGCACTCAAATAATTTGTATGTGTTGCTACTCTCTCGCGCTCATATTGAAATATCTTAAGAGCTGGTAGAAATCTATTGATGATCTTTCGCAATTACTTATAAAGGGATCATTACCATCTCCCGTCATATCGACCTGCAGCTATGAATGTCAGGCAGGCAATGAGGCTTGTCATAGCACAGCACATTGCTTTGACTTTGCCTGAATAAACTCTCTCGCTGCGTTCAACTTACGCTCTCTGGGCTTCTATATAGCGTTCGGCTGGGATTCCATGGTCAGCCACAAAATTGTTATCACTTTTTGATAATTGATAATTTGTATTCTTCAAAAGCATAAAATTTCAATTTGTTCAATAAAAAATATGGGATCCAAAATGTTTGCTATGATGATAGGAAAATTTGTGGCGAAGAAATAGTTTAATGCGATGTGAGATGCGATATTGGAATACCTGGTGGTAAAGTTTCATGAGAAGTAGTTGTCAAATTGTTTGAAATTGACACTAACAAAACTTCAGCCAGATTGATTGAAAAAATTCATTTACCCGAACAACTTAAATATGCAATTCAGGTATTTAGCCAAGCAGTTGAATTAATAAGTTGATTGATTGCTTGAATAGTAAATAATATTAGAGATAAAATCCATACAAATTAGATAATCAGAAAAAGTGATAATGAAAAATACTTGTTTCAAATGAAACAATATATAAAGGAATGTCTTTAACCCAAAGGAGTTTATTGTATAGATGGATTAATAATTTCAATGAACTTCTTTCTAATGCTTTTACAAGATATATGCAATGAAGGGACGGAAACATTTTTTTTAATAATGTCACGATGCGCTTGAATACTTATTTTACTTAATAGGTAGAGGTGGCATTGGTGTCATTATCATTGGGACAATCCCATGTTTTTTTAATTCAATGCAATTATTTCGAAGATTTCAATAAAAGTGATTACTTCAAAAACAATGAAAGAAAATTACGAGCCAGATTAAGACATGCTTCTGAATGATAGTTGATGATTAGAATGACCAAGAATATGTGTATTACAAAGATTTAAAAGTTTGCTTTGACTTCATGTATGTAAATAACCGGGGAAGATGAAATGCTACCCACTACGAGTGCAGAGGTGTTTCATGAAAGTCATACCACAAAAATCGTAACACAAATCTCTTGCGATATTTGTAGAGGGCTGTCAGAAGAAGTAATTGCCAATTTATAAGCTAACTGAACATAAAAATATTTAGTAAAAGATTTAAGAAATAATATGCAGATTGGTTTTACAACCCACAGCTTTTTGCAGCATCGAAAATACATATTGAATTATTTTCTGTTCATACTGTTACAAAAAATTAGTATATGGCACACGGAAAAGTTATGTGTTTTATATTGAATTGAAGAATAATAATACCCGAAAAATATCCTAAAAGCATTACAAAATTTAAATAAACCAAAAATGAAAATGTAAACAAGCATAATGAAAATCAGCTGCTTCTGGGGTCGCACAATTCCACAAGCGAACAGCAGCAAAAAGTTGTCAAATTGAAATTTTGTGCATTGCTGCTGTTCAACAAAAGAACACACTCAAATAATTTGTGTGTATTGATACTCTCTCGCACTCATATTGAAATATCTTGAGAAAACTAGTGCTGATCCTTCGCACATATTTATAAAAAAGATCGTTACCATCTCCCGTCATATCGACCTTCAGCTATGAATGCCAGGCAGGCAATGAGGCTTAACAAAGCACTTAGATTTTGCCTGAATAAACTCTCTCGCTGCGCTCAACTTACGCTCTCTGGGGTTTTACAAAGCGTTCGGTTGCTGTTCGGGTGCGCTGGGGTTCCACGGTCAGCCACAAAAGTGTTATCACTTTTTTCGCAGTTTGAACACTCTATGTTGTTTATTAGTTTTAAGATGGGGACTCTTTAATAACATTTGTTAATAAAATCAAGTCAGGATCGTTGCAGGCACTCACCCCCCCACAATTGTCATAAGCTACGGCTATTAAGTTAGGGTTCCGACCCCTTCCGATTATGGGCTCCACTCTACCTTCTTCGTTTTTTTACTCCAATATATCCTTTCTCTTTATATTGATCTATATATATATATTGATCTATTTTCGAGCAACCACTATGGTGCTGGTTGCTTAATACCATTTTTTGGAGCTTTACGGGGAGCACGAATTCTCTCCTTTCCCATTTCCCATTCCCTATTCCAATTCTCCTCCAAAACTTTATCCACTAGTCACTATCCACTCATCCATTTCCAACACCATTTTTATATTACAACTAGTCTACTAAGGTTTGTGAGGTTTACCACATCCCCATCAATATGTGACATACAAATGTATGTATACACAAGACTATGTAAAAATGTATATAGAACCCTGTTATCCTACGAGGTACAGGGTAAGAAATGTAAGCATCTGACCTCCATCTGATCATTTTATTATGCTATTAGGAGTTTTTAAAATCTTTATACTTAAAAAAATGCTAGAGATCGGAAGATGCAGTTTTATTTTAGGTATATATCTATATTAAAACAATTCAACCATTTTTACTGTTTTGTGAACCAGAGTTTTATCAATAGTCATATTCATTTTCAGAGCATCAAATTGAGCAAATAGGTTGCTATAATCATCACAAAGCTTATTATTTTTTTTACAGTCAAATTTTTCAGAAATAAATAAAATTTATATATTTGAATTATAAATTTATGTTCTGCTTTTATAATATTGTTATAATATTGTTCAAGGAAATTATTTAAAGTGAATTAATCACGCAGGTGAAAGCATAATTTTAAGTTGCTTGACATCTGGTCAAGAAGAAAATTATTTCGTATACATTTTACGAATTCTGTTGGAGAGCCCATTTCATTTGTGACTCGATTGACTTGCCTTAGATCCTGAAATTTCGAGTCCGATTTACTGCTTTGCTCTAATTTCATGTCATAATAAACTTCCATTTCCTCGAGTTTGATAAACAATTTTTCAAAGTCTTGTTCAGTCTGTCGTAAGAAACGACATCTTAATTGAATACTACCAAGCGAAAAGCAATTCAAAAGTCTCTGAATACGGAATTCTAGCTGTCGTAGTACATTCTTCACATTCAGTTCAGTTATGGTATAGACATCGTAAACGTTATTGAGCTCATATCCTACAGCGCACTTGAAGATTTTGGCGGAATGAAACCGTAAAAATTCCATATAGATATTGCAGCAGGCAACACTGGGCTCGAATTTCCAGTCCCGTAGTAGAGACCGCTGAGCATCAGCATAATACTTAAAAATGTGTTTAACGATACACAACGTATTGCGAGTGAATTCTAATACTTTATCCAAAATTTCAGAGAACATTATATGAAAGAGTTCCATTTCTGAAAAATAATTAGTTAGTTGTATTTTAATATGATTCGGTTGCGCTGAAGGTATTTGCCGGAGTTTTAACAACAAACCATAGCTTAATGTTTTGGACAGACTATAAAACTGCTGGCTTTTTATAGCAAACGAACTGGTAGTCTCCGATAAAGCTTGGAAAAACGTTGACAGTTCGTGAAACTTTATAATGCAAATCTGTGGGTTTGACTCAACACGTTCACCACTAAGTATTGCAGAGTTCGTCAGATTTTTTTGCAAATTTTCCAAGAAGTTACGCAACTGGTTCTGCAGCTCATTTTTTGATTTTTCAGCACTACGAGCAGCTGCGTAATACTTCACAGGTATGTACTCAAAGTTAACAGCATTAATTGGGTGTCCGTGTTGCATTGTGTGGCAAATTGCGACGAACTCCATGAGGCATCCAAAAAATGTAACGTATGATAGCCAATAACATTGAATGATATTTACACACAGCCAGTTCATTTCTCGAATTCATATATAACATAAAAATAAATGCTTAAATATTTGTTGAAGAATTTGGTGTATTGAGCCGACTGAGGTTTGCTGACTAATACAATAATAATTGTTGAATAAGAGAGAAAACTGACCATGAGTAGCTCCGAGAACGAAATTAATCTATTAATATTCCAAAGGCAAAACATAAAAGATCTTAATTTAATAAAAGCGTATAAACTGTTAGATATGTACGACTGATACATACGCTATACGATTTTTCGGTTTAACTATAATATGCCGCCACAATTTTTAGGTACATACGAATATGTTCTTTTAGTTGCTAAATTTAGTATTAATTATTAATTTAATACTTATTGATTTAAATGCAGCAACTGCTACTGGTATTTTTTTAGGGCTATACCTTATATATTGTAGGCATACATACTTATGTAAAACATACTTATGTACAACATATGCACGTACATACCTACATATGTATATACATAAGTATGCTTATAAGTACATATTTTGTATATAGTAGTTATAAGATTTCCTCATTTGTTATAAAAGAACATACATATACGCATAATAAACTGTTTATGCTGTTTTTTTACACAACCATGTGAACATAAATAAGTTCGCAACGCTCTCCTCTAGATAGGGTTAACCAACAAACCAGGTCATTTCGTCTACTCGTCTACTTTCGTCTACATCAAAACAATATAAAATGCAATCTGCCACACCTTTAACTCATGATTAATACACTTACAGGTAACGATATAACACTACATATTACGGTTGGGCTACGAATTGCATGCATGCACAAATTAAGGCAAGCCAAATGAGTTATATTTATGATGTTATGTTTTAATAGATACTCGTCTAAATGTTTTACAATGATACAATTTTGGATAATTAAGACTTTCTGTTTGATCATTATGTATGAAGGTTGACACATACACTAAAAGCTAAATCATAAATTCGCTCCTTATGAATGAAAATTGCGCATTTAAAAATGGATAGTTAGATGTTCGAGTGGTAATGACAACGTCCTTTCTGTATTATGTATAAAAAGAATAATAAAACTCATACGCAAAAGCTTTCTGTAATCTGGCAAGTGTAAGAGGAACTAAGCCTAAGCTTGAAATATGTAAGACTCATATATACAATACGATTAATTTACTATAATGACGACGAGATAAACAATTCATTGATTATAGTGCAAGTTAGTTAATTGGTGGAGGTTCTAGATGATCCAGTGTAATATTCTCCTTACATTGTCTTTGATTTAGTTAAACAGAGAGAAGTACTTAATATACTAACTGATACTCCCTTATCGGAATAACAAACTTGGAGTTTGTTTATAGATCTATACAAGGATTAGAATATTGTAAGCATTATATTGTTTTAAGTCAAGCCTGCACAAGTCTATACGTTTGGGTAGAATTTTTAAAAATCTAGTTAGAATGCTACAGTCAGTTGTGACCGATTATATAATATTCTTAACATATTAGCCCCAACCACTATAAATTATTCTTATTATTCTTACGCATAGTGGATAACAAAGGTGAAAGTGTATGTTAAGTTTGTGCAAATATATGTAGAGATAAAACTTGGTACACATGTTTGTTTTATCATTGGTTAGTACGTGTTTATTTTAAAACTAATATTTCATCCAATGCCTCCGCCATTGGCACGCTAATTTTTTTCAACTTAATTCAAAAATTAATAAATGTAATGACTCTTGAAATATTTTGATTCAAAATTGCCATGCCTTCTTTCGTCCGCCCGCGCTACACCGTTAGTTTTGAATTCAAAACTTGGCACTGTTTGACATACAGCAATACTATATATTTGACTCCAGATGTCTTTTCATTCAAAATTACTTGATCTTCTGTTTTTTGACTATTATTTTTTTTATTTTGACCACACGTTTTCGTTTTATTATTAACATCAGCTTTTTCAAGAATTTTTAACACCAACTATATAAAATTAATTTTTTTTTTTTAATACAATCGCAGTTTAACCATGAAATTAAAAAGTAAATCTAAAAAATTACGTTACATATTTTGACATTTAAGAATGTAACCACAAACACCTTTTATTCCAGATGTACCAATTTCTATGCAACTAACGATTACAAAATAATTGTACCAAGCCACCGAAAATTAAAAATTCTGTTTTTACTCCTATGTTTCTTGTAAATTTGAGACATACGTGATTACTAGAATGCGAGATATAGTAATTTAAGCTTTATATATAGTACACGTGCAAATGTTTAATTGCTCTGTTCAAAAAATGAATTAATGAAAATACAGTTTTGTTTGCGGTTTTTCTCATGTCAAAATGAAAATAGTATCTGAATTTTTTATATATAATAGTGTATTAATTTGTATTTTATTATACGTTTGATGTGTTCTGTTACAATTCAATTTACTGTAAAGCTTAATATAAATTAGTATGCATATGCCATCGCATCCGGAACCTGCGCTTTACGGATGAGACATTGTGCCGACTTAACACCTGCCCCTAGATTTTGCCAAAAAGTGGAGTCCTTGGTGATATTAAAGTAAGTTCGCATATTCACTTCGAACTTTCACTTTAGGACTCCTTCAGATAAGTTTGGAA
This sequence comes from Colocasiomyia kotana, assembly GCA_037040085.1. NCBI lineage: Eukaryota > Metazoa > Arthropoda > Insecta > Diptera > Drosophilidae > Colocasiomyia > Colocasiomyia kotana. The sequence goes on along the minus strand of JBANCW010000145.1, from coordinate 8,137 downwards.
CTCCCGCAACCGGCTTACAAATGATGGGGATCTAATTAAAAAAATTTTTATCGTACAGCTATAAAACGTATGACTTTTAGAACTGTGGGTTTTTTGACAGCGGCAACGGGAATTTTGGTTCGAACGGGATGGGAGCATTCAGTAATCTTCCACCTATGCAAAGCGGTGAAAAAGATCACTAATACTTTTCAAAAACATAGATAAGCGCTTCATTTTTAAATACTTGAATTCAAACCTATACCTTAAGCTAAGTGGTATCTTTTCTGAATTCAGTTCGCTTGATGAAGATATTCTAAAAAATGTCTTTCCGATCTTTTTTCATCTCCGACACAAAACCCACATGAACGAAGCTTAAGATGGGATGAGAATTAGTTCATGAAAAGCTGACACCTTCAAGTTAATTTACGCCTCATGACAAGATGTCAGCTGGTTTTTTTCCGTGCATATCTGACTTTTAAGTCTTTGGTGCGAATATAAATGCACGCTTCATATGCGCGCAATGAGGCGTCTGAGAAATCATAGCCATAGCCGTAGCAACCTTTGACTTAAATGAAAAAATCGTAGGATTTTTCGAGTGAAGACGGCAGGAGACTCTGGCAGGTAATGAGGCTTGTCATAGCAAAGCATATTGCTTAGACTTTGCTTGAACAAACTCTCTCGCTGCGCTCAACTTACGCTCTCTGGGGTGCTACAAAGCGTTTGGCTGTTCGGGTGCGCTGGTGTTCCACGGTCAGGCACAAAAATGTTATCACTTTTTTCGCAGTTTGAACACTCTATGTATTGTATGCTTAGTGGTACTAGAGTCTTACAGCACTACGTACGTTGAACTGGACATATATTTCAAAACGTTAAATAGCTCATTATGCGAACAAATGAGACATCTCTTCAGTATCAGATGACATCACTGATATAAAGTAACCTAACAGTAATCAAAAGGTCCACACTCATCTATTACTAATTTTAATCAAAATTATGTGTATTCCATACATATGAGTACAGAGTCAATAGACTTTTTCGTTAAGTCCTATCGATAAAAGACTTTAGACACCTTTACTAGAAGCCTGATTTGACAAGACTCCTAAGCACTTGAGAACCAGCAGATCCCCCGTCGGCATTCCAGCAGTGCGAGAAACTTGACAACCAAAGGTTCAGGACTAATTACGCCATTTATAAAAATACAAATAGACCTTCGGTACCATCACTTTTACCAAGATGAATTGCAGAATCCCATCCCTTCCTAAGGGACAAACATTCTATACCCAATTAGCTTACGTTCCACAGAACTGTAGAGCTTCTTACAAGTATGTAATCCAACAATAGATATTCTACAAAAATTCCAACCTATACAAATGTGTTGATTCCCAGTACAGCCTCCTCGCCCAATGGCTCCAAAACTTCAGCCCAAGCAAAAACTTATATACGTTGATCAAAACATTCATCGAGATGAAAACAATGAAAACAACCGACAGACCAACCACCACCAGAATCAGAAGACAAAGAAATTTCCACGTAAAAGTCAACGAAGAACGAGTAGTCGAAACTGACAATGAGACCAGTACATAATATTACGAGCAAGACTACGACTATGAACAGTATTTGACTTATCAGACAAAAGAAAAAATATAATATAATATAATAAAATATAATATAATGTTCATCAATAATACGAAAGGCATCAAAATAATCCCAAATTGCATGAGACAGGTCATATCAACTTCATCGATTTCTACCATATGCATATTCTAGTCGGGCTTGTGTTAAATTTGATGTACCAAGTTCTGAAGGTGTACCGGTCAGTGAGATATTTTTGTTGTGTGTGCGGTGATCAATATTTTTAAGGAGGCGTCATTTAGGGGGGCAGTCGTTAGTATTAGAGCAAGTAGAGCTTGTTTTCCAGCAACGTCGGTGTTTTCATTCCCTTGTATCTGCTTGTGGTACAGAATAGGACGGTTCTGTTTTTTTCTCTAGATCAGGTGGCACCTTATTTGATTCGCCATTTCATTCTTATTGTTATTTTTTTCCACGGCTTGGATATTGGAGAGGCTGTCAGGCTTTGGTTTCTAATATTGTAGTGTATTCGGTTAGACTGTCGTAGGCTATTAGCGTGCTATGGCTATCGACAACTGCAAATGCAGAATGACCATTTCGTAATGTTGCATTTGTATAAAGCCATTTACCATGAGCGTTAATATGTTTTTGTTCCTGAAGCTGCTGTTTAAAGAGATTTGGGCTTGTGTTATCTTTATTGAATTAATGTAGATTGGTGTTTGTGTAGAAGTTGTGTAATAGCTAAGGTGGGTTTGACAATTTGTGAGACATCGGAAATATATAATTGTTTGAAAATATGGCGGCGCATCGTAAGTATGGCCTCGTACAGTGCTGTGTCTACCAGAATACACTTGGTGGAGGACATTGGAAGCGTATTAATGCAGTGCCGCATAGCTGCATAGTATAGAGACTGAATTTGCTATATGTTGGCGTTGGTTCCGCATCCGTAAATAAGTGGACCGTAGTCTAGCTTTGATAGTATTAGCAAAGCATTCCTTGTGCTGTGTTTTTGTTTAAAGGGAACTTGCGTTGGGATATAAATTGACATCTGTTTAGAAACCATAATGATGGCTGTTTTACATTTATGGGGGAGGGTACAGGCACCAGTATTGAGTATTTCATTAAATATTTCTGATACATATATTTTAGCTGCAGAAGGTGGGTCCAGAGCATTGAGTAGGATATATGATCAGGCTTAGGGGTTTTACCTTCTGCGTTGTAGAGTCAGGCTTCTAGGTCAATGGGGGTGATTGGCTATTTTATTTACTTCGCTGGTAATATAAGTTTAATAAGTGCGTATATGGATTTAAGAGTTGCATATGTTAGGACATTGCATTTGATAAATTGTGGGCTTTAGAGAGTTGTGACTATTAATACCAAAATCATTGACTATTTGAATTTGATTGGTAAGGGTTGAATGATTAACTATGAAAGGTGTATAAGGGGTGGATAAGGTATGCCAGCGAGGCTCTTTAAGTCAGACCACACCTATTTTTGGTAAGAGTGGAGGTTAATTTCTGATGTAATGTATACGAGGGATGCTTTTTTTTTGCTTGTTTAGCTAGTCTTTTGAATAATGCGTCGGATTTTTTACACGTTATCAGATTATCCAAGCTCATGCCACACTTGTTTTTATTTCGCAAGTATCTCTGTTCGTGTTTCCACCATTGGACGTTTTTTTTTGCTGGGAATGCATTTTTTTTTTTTAAATTTATTTTTATTTATTTTTCTTTTTAAGGGAGATAGAGATATTTGCAGCTATGCGGATGGTGCGTGTGCATGACTGTACTGGACGTAAATTGATTAAGATCTTTTGTTTGAATTTAGTCCAATCAGTTGAGTTGGAAGACTGATATTTTCATATATATGGTGACTACTGTGGAGGTCAGGTAGGATGGGCCACTGGAATTTATGCAACATTTTGCGTAAAAGTACGGTAGATAAAAAAATAAGTCAGGGAGCCGTCAATGAAAATTATAAGATTTTTTTCCACGGGGGTTGCAAATAGAATATCCCCGAAGAAGGCTCCAAGTGACATGTGCTTTAGCGATACATACTCGTTTGTTAAATTCATTAATTGGGAGTCTTTTGAAAGTCTTCTCTCAACCGACAAAAACCTACGCTTAGTGATTTTGGGTCAGATTTGAAATATAAGTGAACTTGAAAGTGAACTGAAATCGCCTCCAAAAAACTAAGATACATCGTGCTTAATAACCTTGACTTGTGCACGGTTGTGCATCCTTTTTGGTCTTTGAGGTCTTTGCTTAATTTGTCCGACTGAGGGAAGTTCGAAAAATATGTCAATGCCAATGACCAAGTTAATTTTATTTTTGCGGATTTTTGAGGTCCGTAATTTGTCACAGATTGTTATGCTGATAACTAAAAATGCTTTTAATGATCCAAAAATTTAAAGAAAATTTTTCCCAGTTTTGCGACACTTTGTGTCAGCTAAACATGATAGTAGATGGTTGATTTCAATATCGTGTAATGTGTCATCGTTATAATTGAACATTTCATAAATATTTTCAC
>JBANCW010000144.1:10859-21057 GCA_037040085.1 Colocasiomyia kotana | reverse complement strand
ACACATACAAATGTAAGTATCTGCTGATTAATTAACTCTTAAAGCACTTATTTATTTATACAATTTGGAGCTCTGTTGGCGTGTTTGCGATACAAATATAAATTGTTGTTAATTAGCATCCCCCGCTGTCTACAGTGAACACTTGAACACAAATTGAAATTCTTTTTGCCGCACGCTCAAACACACACTAAAAACTGTTTAATATGGAGGCTTTACTAAACAAATTATCACTATACGGAAGTTCTGCTGTAAATACAACAAATTATTATATAATTTTAACATGGTTGAAATTCAAAAGCCAGCTGGAATATCAACTTGCTTAGCTCATATTGTTATCAGTCTAGCTGATATCGCCACGGATTGGTTCGCGTTGAAGAACTGTCTCCCAGGCTCCAAGCAGACTGTCAGCGTGTTGACGAAGGATAGAGCAATCTCCCAGATATCCCCGATATCCTAGTAAGCCTAAGCTCAGGCTGCAGTCTGTTGGTCTAAAACCAGCAAAGCTATAAAATATAGATATTTACAGCAATTTTTTTTTTTTTTTTTTTTAATAAAACTATATTTGCATAAACTCATCAATGTAATCAAACTATAGAATTTTAAGTCTTCGCTTTAAAATAATCATGCATAATTAAGCACAAACAACTGAGTACGAAAAAGAAGGATTAATAAAAGAATATTCTAAAATAACTTTTTTGCAGCCAAAAAAATGTTGTGAACGTTTTGTGACGCACGAGAACATTTTTATTTTAACAAAAAAATTTTTTACATTTATTTATTTGATGATTAAAATTAATTTTTCATGCATTAAAAATTAATTTATTTTTATATTTTGATGATTCTGCCCCCTACACAGTTTTTCCATCCGTCCATTTCATTTTTTTTTTAAATTTTCAATTTTTTCGAAAATCAATCAATCAACAACTTTGAATTATTATATTGAAAGTTTTAGCTGGTTTTGTATTACAAAGCTTAATAGATTATTTGTCGCGTAAAGAATATCCAATTCAGAAATAGTCATTGTGATTGAAACAAATGCAATTCTTGTGTCGATTATGAGCCTATTTCCCAACTTTCTGATGGAGTTTCTAGTGCTAAAAATTGCTAAAACAATTGTTTTCTTAGCCTCCTTTTCTTTTTAATAACAAAAGAAAACGTTTTTCCAGAATTTAATTTTACAGTCAACTGTGAGAATAGTTTCATCTTTTTCAATAGATATTTTTTGATTTTGAAAGTATATCCTTTTTTTTTTTTTGAGTTCTCTTAACATTAGTATGCAGTTTGAAGAAGGTTAATTGAGATTCCAATTCATTCATTACATCGAAAATTGCTCCTTTTTTATTACTAAGAACCAGGCGTTTATTGTAAAATCTGCATTTTCTAATTAGTTGCTATTCGAGTGCTTCTTTAATGCACTTTTTGCATTCATTTCCATACAAACTTCCTTAACCTCGTCCCAATAAACTCCTCTTTGTTTTAATTGGTAGTCTAATTTGCCTAACACTTAAATGTAATTTTTGGGAAAACTCAAATTGTAACGCATATTACGGAATTTCACAGAATCTTTTTATTTTTATTTTTATTTTTTTTTTTTAATATATAAAATTGATTTAATATCAATAAATTTAATATTCTCATAATATAAGAAAAACGCATGGAGCTGACATTTAGCACCTGATTTTCAATATTTCCAAAATAGTTTAAATAGTTAAAATCTAGGAAGCTCGACGCTTTCACTTATTTTATTAAATATTAAATAAATAAATTAGCAAATAAATAAATAAAATAGATAAAAATGCTAAGAAATTAACGATAATAATGCGATTGATCAGAAACTCTGTTAACATCTAACTAATTATATTTTTGTAAAATAGAATTTTGTAAAAGTTTTCTTATTATTATAAAATTAAATATCTAGTAATTTTGCAGAATAAAAAAAAAAAAAAAAAAAAAAAAAAAAAAAAAAAAAAAAAAAAATGCAGTTTGATCAATTCGAAAAATATTTGTTTGGCGATTTATTTCTGGGACTTGGCCATGTGTATTTGCATAAACAGGTTTGTCGCTGGAAAGTCAGTAAATATCTTTTATTTGCTTATTTTTCGGCAACACTTTGAGTTAAATGTTTGCATAAATTTTATTTGTATTTTTATTTATATTTTTGTAAATATATTTATAAAGTAAATGCAATTAAATTCATACATATCTATTGCTATTTACTATTTTATTTGCTGTCCCACATTATCGCATGTAAACAAACCAAAAATGCCATTTTGCAGTTTGTCTATATTTGATTATTATTATTACAATTTCTTTGTTTTTTTTTTTTTTTTTGTTTACTATCGCATTTTAACTGATCTCATCTGATAATAGCACATTTCTTCTATATACATACTGAAGTTCCACCCAATTCCTTCAAATTGGTAAACAAAAATCCTCTGATAGAGCTTTCAATATTCTATTGAATTTTCGCTTCAGTTTGTGTATTTAATTACTGCTTGGAATTGTTTTGTTAATTTTACTGCTTGAAATTTTGCAAGCATCAGCAAGCAAATGGAAAGAATTCAACATGACGATAAATTGTGTAATTCTCGTGTTGCTAGTTCTGAATATATTTTGCATTTAATGCTGTTTGCTAAGTTCAACTTCAACTAACTAACTATTCAACATGTTTTGGCTAGAACGAAAAATTTGCCCCTGTGGTAAACATAACTATACAAGTTTATAGTTTTATGAAATTACACAAGTTTTAATGTGATTCAGCTGAATGTAAATGGAATTCAGTCTGAAGATCTTCCCTGCTGTCAAAATCCCAAGGATAACTTCTTTGGCACAATTATTTCTATATACTAGAAAGTACAGAATCTGATTCTAGTAATGTCCGTTTATGTGCTAGTCTCTCGCCTGTCAAAAGCATATCTTGACTACCCACTCAATTGACTCATGAATAAATATTTGGCATAAATTATTATATAGTTTATTTTTTTATTCAAATGGGGGCTGCAGCAGCATTTAAACGAAATATTGATTGAAATCAATTGGGTATTTGGTTGGGTTTGGCTAAAATTAATTTATTTTGATTAAATTTATTTTAATAATTCAATATGCTTGAATTAGAGCTCATTTCAATACAGATATTCAAATGAAATTTAAAATTTGGTATTCTATAGCTTCAGCTATTTAAAAGTAAGATACCAATTAAGGGTAATCGAATCGGAAGTAGTTCTTTCACTATCATGAAAATTGTATATTATTTTCAACTCAATATTGAATGTCATTTCAATAGAAACAGACTTCAATCGCCATTCGATAAAGTCCGACTACTGAACGCACGCTAACCAATCCATTTGAAGTTTTAATTTAGCCAGTCAATTGGTGTGATATAACCGTCGAAATATATACGAAAGTTCAGTCAGATTCTGAACAAATGGGCCGACTTGAAATGATTCATCCACCACCACCATCACCACGCTGTTGCTGTCTGCCCAGCTCTGATACTATCAGTTACGACTACTGTTTGTAGTTGCAGAGGAAAGCGCAAATTTCACAGACTCTATGGCTTTCATATTGATGCGATATGTTTTTAATAATAATATTGTATATTATAATTTATACACACACACACATACACATGTGCATACATATGCAATATACAAGCATATTAAAAAAAGAATAAATAAAGGTTATGACCATTATAATTATAATTATTGTTTTCGCATTTTGTCAGCCAATTGACACATTTGTATCTTGAAATTGTTATCGCTCTGCTCTGATTGCGTGTTGCCGCCGCCACCTTTGTCTTCAATGTATGTGTGTGTACATGCCCAGCTATTAGTGTCGCTGTGCAAATGTGCGAAACGGTAGCAAATCACAAGTAAACAACACACATACACAACAGAGAATTACAAATTGAAAAAAGAAAAAAACGAAACCCCAAAGCGGCAACTAAATTTAGTTAATGTTACTGCTGTTACAACAACAACAACAAAAACAATAACAACAACGACGACAACGTCAATTGCTAGTGCTATTACTTACACACTATATTTATACATAGAAATAGCCGTGTTTGTTGTTGTACTTGCAGTCGTAGTAGAAAAGTATGAAGCAATTCCGCTGGCAAGCTTAGAGCTGTGTTCAGCTTGATGCGGCTACCACAGTTTGCAAAGAAATCTTGGCTTCTACTTGTCTGTGCCATAGCATGACTAAAAAGGCAAGCAGTAAGACAGGCAACAGCAGCATGCAGAGCAGCGCAGACAACAACAGCAACAGAGGCAAACAAAAAGAAAAACAGTTCTTTGGCCAACGAGTCGACACATGTCTGGCATTGCCCATGGTGTGACAAATTATAATGTATCCCAGAGACAGAAACATACTCTGCTCGTCGTTGTGTAGTACCACGTAGCGCAGTCATCAATATAGCCACACACAGATACACACACAGACACACACACACACACACACACACACACATACACGCTCAGATACATTTGTCGGGCGAACAGACCAAGTATGACTGACTGGCAGCTCTGGCTCTGTTGGTGGTGCTAATGACCGTTACTAAGTTGGCGTCACGATTGTGTATGCCGCGCATGGCACAAGACTACGTCGGCCTCCGCCACTGTCAGTAGTTGGCAGCATTTTGCGTTAACATTGTTTTTGCCTTTGCTTTTGCCTTTGCTACTGTGACCGCGACCGCGGCTGAGACTGCGACGCGACTGCGACTGTTTTTGCTACGAGCTACTAGTTTCTTTATTGTACTGCCGTTGCTGCCCATTTGCTGTTGTTTTTGTTTATCGCTATTTTTTATACATCTCTTTATATTATTATTATTTCATATACACACGCCGCCAGCAGCATCTAAAAGCAACTCAATTATGCTCTCGCCCTTGCTTTTTCAGAACACATTTAGACAGTCTTGTTGTAGATTTCTCCAGAGTATAATTGGTGAATTGAGCAATTTGGCATGTTTATTGTTTAAATTAAGTGCTAAGTATACATGCGAAAAAATTTATATGTATTTTCTTTTGTATTAATGAGCGATTTAAGCCGTATCCATATCGATTGTTGCACTTAGCGTCGTCTGTGTAGTAAATTTGTCGCCTCATTTTTGGGCCCTGCAACTACGGAAACAGGGTCTATTATGTAATAGGCAGTAAACGGCGTGGCAGACTCAAGCTGCATCAATAGCAAAGTCGTCCGTCCGTTCATATGAACATGTTGATCTCAGATACTTTACGAACTAGATTCACCAAATTGTGTATGTAGCTCATGTTGATCCTGGCACAATTCGAGTTACTTTCACTTTACCCGCTATCTGAGTTGCGATAACCAAACCAAAAATTTGTTAGAATACCGTAACTAGTACCACTCGGTGGCTAGTCTCTAAAGTCACTCACTCAATTTTTTAGAATTTATAACATTCATTTTTTCAAAATGCAAATTTCTTCACGAGTTAAGGAACGTTCCCACAGGCAAATAAAATTCCAAAAAGTTTGACATGAAAAACTTTTCTTTGTCTATAAAATGTTTGGCGTCCCTTCTGATGTAAAAAGGTAAAACTGATGCAAAAAAGTAATACAATTTGCGATATAAAGTATATATAATATGTACATACTTACATAAATATCATAAACTATTTGTACGAACACACATACGTACATGTGTGTATATGTGTGTGTGATTATTGATTTGTGACTTTCAAACAGAGCGATAAACAGCAAGCGAAAGCAGCTTTTTTGTTGCTCGTTTTACTGACACAATAAAAGCATTAAAATCAAAACATTAAATTTGATAAGAATGTGAAGCACTAAAATAAACAAAGTAAACAATAACAGCTTCCGGCATTAGCTTGATTTGCTGACGTACACACACATGCACAAAAATCAATCGATCGCAAAAATCGATTAGCTATTTTTAATCACACAATAAGCAAGAAAAGTAAACAGAAATAGAAATTCAACGTTGCTTTTAAAGCTGATTCCACATTAGCAAGTTAAAATATCTATCGGGCTTATTTAAATGCTTGATTGCACACACACACACGCGCGCACACTCACACAAATCTATGCTTGTCTATAGCATATAGGTAACATGTCATTTTTATTTTATGTTTTATGTTTCATAATCTAAGGAAAAATGCAAAACACGACTACCTAACACTTCAAAACCAAACCCACAAACAAGCAGAGTTTGACTGCCGCAGGAGCTGCGCTGAGCTGCTCACAAGGAACTTTGAAATTGTTATCAGCTTAGTGCTTTGTGGGTCGCCCCACAATTGCCGTTTTTGGGCTTGTCGCCATTTTTGCCCTTGTTTGTTTAGCATATGCATGTGTATGCGTGTGTTTTGGTCTTTCGCTGGGATATGCCGCAAGTTATATTTATATATTTACCTAAACAAACATTTGAAAGCACATGCATGCATGTACATACATATGTTGCTATGTATATACATACATGCGAACAAACATGTATCCTTGATGATTTATTCATTTTTAATAGAGAATTCAAAATGCCTAATTTGTATTTTCGCAAAATTTTAATTAAAAATTTCTCTATGAGCGTATAAAAAGATCACAATGTAAAAAGTTCATTTATGACAACTTTCTCTGTATGCTGTATATTTATACACTATAATTTTTCATATAATTACATAGTATTTATCGTATGTACTATAATTATTTATAGTCAATGAGCCGCAATTTGTTAGTGAAGACATGCGAGCAATTCACATAAAATTAACATTCTTCCCACGGTTTGCCACGCACATATAAGCATGTGTGTGTGTGTATGCGCTACCAAGGCAGACGGCGACAACATTCCAATAGCCACAAGCAACAACAATAACAAATCGAATTAAGTTGGCATCAATAAATCTCAAAATGACTTTTTTATTTTTGACACATTGCGCACAGCCACTAAACAACAGCAACACGAACAGCAGATTGTTGTTGGCCTATTGGCCTACCAATCTGTTAACCGCCTACAGGCAGCATAGTCTTCCCCTGACGACCCTCTTTAATTTTGGAATCAACTTAAATTGAAACACCTTAATTGGCATTAACTTGCGGCAAAAAAAAATATATATACATATATATATGCGTAACCAACCAGCCATCAAAGCAGCGACAGCAGCGCACCAGCGGCAACAACGAACGGCAATTAATCAAACTTGAAATCAATTTACTTGTTCTGCCTTTGCCTTTCTCTCTCTCTCGCTCTCTTTGGCTATCCTTTTTCTACTCGCTCTCCTTCAACCGTTTGCTCGTTCTCTTTGTCGCTTGCACACCAAATGATTTCTCTATACATCTATCTCGCTCGGTATGCCATATGTAGCCCATTCATTGCATATATACATACACACAATAATTACACGCACACGACGCAGGTACAAAGTAGCGAACAGCTAGCAGTTCACGCAGTTTGGACAAATGAACACGAAAACAATGCAAGTGTGGGGAAGGGGGACGAAGCCGGTAAATTTATGGCAAGCCACATTAAGCAAACAAAAAACAAACATGTGGAAAAAGTGATATAATGCTGTATGGGTAACCCCATATGATACACACACACATACACATACATTCGAACGAATGTATCTTCTGGATGCATACAATAGTTTCTGGTTCAAATTAAACAATGGCAATTGTCTAAATACATTCTCATTTCTAATAAGAAAGTAGTAATGAGAAATGGGTGTAAATTGGGCATACAAATGTTTAAAAATACAGTTTTTCTAGTTGTTGAAATAAAAGTCTCCGCTATTTTCAAGTAACACCAGAATATGGTATTCACGTAGGGAAAGTTACCTTTATATTAGTAAATTTATATATTAATCTGCTATGGTCTTCATTTTTGACAACCCTTTCTCGTTACATGACTCACATGCTGTTCAAAATATTATTAATTAATTGGTTCATTTCAGCTCTAAGCCACTTACCCGTCGAGTTATTTTGTTTTGTTATAAAACATACATAATGGAAATATGTACAATGTATGTAAATACAGTGAAATACTTTGATTACGGTGTTGGTGCTTACCTTTTTATAAATCCAAAATAATCGCAATTTCTGCTGTGGATATGCTCGTTCCTTAAACATAGACAGCATGCAGACGGTAGTGGGGGGATAGTAATATGAAAAATAACGAGGGCAGGAAAATAATGTATAATCCACAAAAAAGGAGCACCGCAACGCTAATCCAAAGGAAATGTAAATCCACAAATTTTCCCTTGTTATTGTATGCAGCGCAGTCTTCGGTAAACCTTTCCTTTCGTTTTCCTCTTTGCTTACCACGTCCGCGTACTCTTTATCGCTCCTTCTCTTCTTCTTCTTTCCACTACTTAAACTGCTTCTTTTAGCTTGTTGGCAACAACAAAAAAAGCAATCTCAAGAATTATTTTCCATTTATATAAGCACTGAAGAGCGACAGAGGGCGAGAGAGGAAGAGAGAGAGTAATAGATAGATAGATACTCTTTCTCTTTTTATACTAAGCTTGTTTATTATTTTCGCCTTTTTGTATTATTTTTGCTTTTCTTTTGCCTTTTGACAAATATGCTGGGCTGCTACCGCACTTTTTTCGGTTATTCTTTTTGCACAGAATCACTTCTTTGCCATTCTTTTCCTTTTACTTTTTTATAGCATAAAATGTACAAACTTTTTTATGAGGCTATCAAGTTAGGTTTTTTCTGCTGCGAAAGAAAAAATACACTGAGTTAGAGCGAGAGCGTGAGAAAAAGAGAATGCGAGCGAGCCGCTGCTCGTGTGTGTGTGAAACAGAAGATGCTGCGGCAAGCAGTACACGAGACACACACAACGCCAAGCAGAACTTAAGTAAAAAATACACATGGGAGTTGATGCGTGTGACAAACCGACGACAGACCAAAGGACGCAACGACCGAACGACGGACCGGATGACAAACCGTCGGTTGAGAAGCGCGTACAAGTTCGAAAGGCGGCCGAGTGCGGGAGTGACGACGACGGATCTCTTTTACCGCAATGTTTGTGCGAAGCAACGAAAGAAAAAAACAAGCCAGTATGTATATGTATGTGTGTAGTACACACACACACACACACTCACAGCAGCAGCCGTTTTAACTTAACGCCAACGCCAACCTCGTACATGTTGCCGATGCTTTAGCTTGAGGCAAGCCAAGCCAGCCGCCAGCCACAGTCAGCAAACTTTATTACGAATTTCAGAGCGCTAAACGAGAGACAGTGGTAACGATGCACACACTCATGCGCAGTGTATAGTAATTTTATTCCGGTATTAAATGCTGTGATGTTGTTTTATGTTGTTGTTGGTATTGGCAACAAATTTTGCCACTACTACTACATGCATACACATGTTCCTCTACATGTGCACATGTACATATACATACATATGTTCACTTCGCCTTTTTTTTACTATGCGCGAAATGCCTCTCATTTCGCCTTATTTCGTTGTTGGTTAATAGTGCGGCACATTTACTACTCGACTAACATTTCTTTTTTGTCGTTTGTTGTTTGCTCCTCTTTAGACACATATCACACGCACACATTCAATCATACAATGCACGGCAGTCAAACCCAAGTGGGTAATTTGTTTTATGCTTCGCCGCCACGGCATGAGTTGCGGCGAATAGTAATTTATGTACGATACTATTTTTGTTGTTGTTATGAATGACAGACAGCTACGCAAAATAATTTGTAATTTTGGTATTTCTGAGATGTTGCTTAATTGCTTAGGCGCATACACACACATTCAGTCGTTCACGCACGCACACATTCATACGTATCGATCATTTATGATCCAGAAAGAGCACACAACATAGCGAGACAAGCGGCAGAGCGAGCATGACATAGACAATTCTTCTTAACACTTTCTGCTTGTGCTTATATTGGTTTAATATAGTGCCGTTGTTGGCAAGTAGATGCTTACACAAATTTACACGATGATGGGGTTGCTTTATTATTTTTTTTTTAATAATTATACTATTTAAAACAATTAGATATTTAAATGCACACAAAAACACATAAATTATACATACATATGTATACTATATGAGTAATATTTGTATTTGAGTAAAATCAATTGGTTTTTTTTTCTTTTGTGTTAACTGGTTACACAAACGAACGCATTCATCAGTTACACATTGAAGTTTCTTTTTTGTTTTATGGTTTTATGGAATTATCGCCAAAATATCTGGTTTGTTTTCCGATG
>JBANCW010000144.1:0-10759 GCA_037040085.1 Colocasiomyia kotana | reverse complement strand
TTTATCAATGAAATATTGCGACCGATGTCGCGTTACTATCCGTGCCGTCCGCCAGCAACGAAGGAGGAACGCGTACAAAAGTGCTTTGGTTGAGAACAGCTACACAGCGGCAAGCTACTTAGGGTTGTCAACACTGCAATATTCTTCACTTTACCCAGCTCCATTGCTATGTTACATTTGTACGCTAAGTGCATCAATAATTGAGGAATAATAAAAATTTTGTATAAATGCAAGTCTTTAATAATATTAGCATAACTGTATAATAGAGCTATCACATGTAGTAAATACGTATCGCATGCATATAAATTCTGAATTCTCGGCAACTCTGTGGCATTTGCACACGCTTGGCTCGCACTCACGAATTCCCATGCACACACACACTCGTTGACTTTGAGTTTGCTGTGCTCTCTATTCGTACAATTTTACTGAGCGTATTTTTCTTAATGGCGGCGTTTTCTTTGTCGCTCTCAGCTGTTTTACTCTCATACTGACTCTTTTACGGCATTATTGTGCACTTTGGCTTTGACGCCATGTTGCGCTGCTACCATACGCTATGGTCATCTCTTTTTATTTTGTTTACAGTGTCGTCGTGTGGTCTCGCTTGTCGGCGTTGCTCTCACGTTGTATGGCTCAACTGACTCTTTTTTCATTGTTTGCTTACATTTCTTTTTTCGTGGATGAGTTTCTTATTGGCATTGTTGTTTTTGTTGTTGCCTTTGTTATTTTTGCTGGCGTTGCTGTTGTTATTGCTGTGTGTGCTCATATTATTGTTAGTGCACATGGTGCAGTTTGTTGTTGTTTTGTGCTTTTTGTTTTTGCTTGCATGACTTTTGTTTTGCCTTTTGCTTTTGCAAATTGTTTTTGTATGGACTGCGAATTTGTTGTAGAAATGGATGTGTACACATACATATACATATATGTACATATGAAGTTCGCCTCGCCGACATTGGAGTCCTCGTTGGAGCATCATATACTATGTACGTTCATATGTATACATATATGTTTATATGTATGTACGACTCTACTCGTAGTTGCCATCGTTGTCATCGTCGTCAATATGCATACGGATTGATTACTGATTGGCATGTCGTTTGGCTTTTGCTTTTGCCTTTGCCGTATTGGTTGTGGTCTTTTCTACATAATAATTACATATGCATATACATATGTATGACCACACATAGTATGAATACATATGTATAAATAGGAACTTACTATTATTTGTGTTGCTATTGCAACTTTAATATTGTGATTGTTGGTGTGTCAGTTATATTTTGGATCAGGTTCTTGCCGCTAGTGCGGGTAATGCTATTGTTGCTCTTGTGCTTCTTTATCTGCTTCTTGTTTTTGTTGAGCACATAATGATATAATGAGATTTATTAGGCGCAAAATAAAGCTATAATGTTTTATTTGACCTTTGTGTAACTTTGACAGAATGTGTAAGTAGCTCTTGCGAATGCTTCGTTGGCTTGTTTCTTTGTGTGTTTATTTGACTTTTCTCTGTGCTACTTGTGCATTTAACGGCATTATTTTAATGCTTAAACACAAAAAAGCAAATACGCTTTGTACAAGCATTTTGCAAATGCCATTTATGATTGACATTTTACAGCTTACAGGATTGAAAATGACGATAATATTCAATTTCAAAAACAACAGATTAAAATCTAAACTTATAAAGCTCCAAATTAAAGCCTTAAATTATGTGACAATAATACTGTTCGCCATTTTAATTTATGTTTAGCCGTCCTGATTGTGTGACATCATAAGTACGGTGGCTGATGATTTGTTACCAGTTAACATTTGCTGTTTGCCTTTGGTTCTATAATGCCACAAATTACTTTATGTAATATGTAACCATAAACGGGTTCGTCTTTGTTTGCAGTGCAATCTAATAAACAACGAACTACAATATGAAAGCTATACAACGAAAAGTCGATTTTGTACATGTATTTATTATATTTGCATGTGCTTGAATCTACTGACTGGCGGCGTAGCAGCGGGTCTGACAGAAGGTACTTTGGGTTTATTGTGTTCGCTTTGCTTTTTATTGGCACCCTTGTTTATGCTTCTTCAATTTTATTGCTGTGATTTCGGTCATGCCTATGTCCTGGCACAGCCGCAAACTTGCAGCCCCACAACTACGTATAGTAGTCCCAACAAACCACTTAGTTGCAGTCGAACTTGTAGCTCTGCTTTTGTTACTGGGGCGGGAAATTGATATCCTTGTGTGCTTCTTAACGGTGAATTTTGTCTTGTTTTTTTTTTCTGTCTCTCCCTCCGTCTCTTTTTATTGCTGACTTTTACGCCCACACACGAACGCACGAACACATTTGTCAATGTTGGCAATATTTCATTGCCACAAATTCAGACTACTAACGTCGTATAAAATGGCCCGCAGATACTTTGCAGTGTCCCTGTACGTTTGCAGGCAAGGCTACAAGGATGTTGCCAATATTAATGGTTCAATGCCTTAAAAAGGCAGACTGCCTGCCTGACTGGCTGAGTGCTAATACCGTTTACATACATACTTCGTATGTAGCAGCGCTTGACGTGCCCACATGCCCATAGACTTGCGACTACAACAATAATATAATTAATTAAAATAAAAAATGTGCCCAACATTTGTGTGAAATACTAATGAAGCCGTTAATATTTTACTACGCGCTGTTTACACACACACACACACACATAATCACAGAAGGCAGCCTCAAGTAAAGTCGTCTGCATTGTCTCAGTCGCAATATCCTTGCAGTGAGTCAAGAGCAAGCACACGCATACACAAATACTTATCAACTTGAGTAAAACAGCATGAATAATAAATGTTTAGCCCGAAGGCTTTGGGGCGCAAATCAGCAACAAAAATACGCACATCAAATAGCTAACAAAAAAGCAGCAAAGCGCAAAAACAACAACGACAACAACAACAATAATGCTCAATATAAATTCCCATTTTGCAAATAGTATTCCTTAGGATCGCATACGTGTAGGTAGCTTCTATCCAAGCTACAGGCAACACCAGCAACAATGGCAATACCAGCAGACAGACAGACAGACAACAGCTTAACCGTCAGCAGTCAACAGTCAGCAAGAGCTTTGAAGTGAAAAGCCGCACAACGGCAACAAATGAAATGTGCCACTCTGTCAGGCAAACATACTGAATCCCCTAGTATTTTGCATTCACTCAATGGTAATACCAGTATGCATTGCCATTTCTCCGGCGCACACACGCACACAGACCAAAAAAAAAAAATGCTGTAAAAAAAGAATAACAAAAAATGTACGCTTGAGCCAACACGACTATGGGATACACTATGTGCAAAGGGTACACTCTTTTGCCAACATTGCAATGAGAGCATTGGAAGGCGTGCTGCATAGCAGACGCTGGAGATGGATTACGAATCGGCGTTTCGTTTTATAATTTCGAATGCAACGATTGTAATCATAGTTCCATCTTCCGAGAGGATTTTTAGCATGTTATGTGGATGCTTAGCTATTATAGTGGAAATTATTTCCCCCTATAATACACCTGACGGAAGCTTGGGCCCTCTGCAAGAGCTCTAATTATTAGTTTGCTTTGCTAAATCCCCACTGGTGTTGGGAGTTGGAGTTGGGCTAGTTATTTTGGGGCTGTCTACTTCCCTGTAGATTCCACTCCAAAGCCATCCTAACGATGCTGCTTTGTAGCTTTTTGAGCGCATAAACTATCCAAAACCACTTTCATTTGCTGATCTGCAGTTCCACTGGGAATTCATTTGTTTGCTGCCACAGCTCTATGTTGGATATTCTTTAAGGCCGGTCTATCCCGCATATTATGCTCAGACACTGGTTGAAACATCTCTGTAGTTCTCTAGCTGTCTATTCTGAGGTTAGCCACGTCTTCCACAGACTTTACACTCGCATTAAAGATTCGCAGCTTGGCTCTGCTCTGCTCTGCTGTTGTCTATTTTTCATATGCAGCACAGACTGCCGAAGGTTGCCACACTGCATTAAGCACAGTCAAAAAGCTACACATTTAATGTATTTCAGTTCCTGGATGATATACTCACCGTACACTGCTGATCTACCCAAGCACAACGATGACTTCATGGAGGACCCGTCAAATACATTGATAGCTATCAATGCAATATCGTCAGCAGCTGTACTCTACAGCTAAAAGGACCACGCAGAAGCTGCCAATGGATTACAGGGGAACCTGAAGGAGTAACTCTAGAGCAGCCGACGCAAAGAAAATTCCTGGGCATCATAAAGGATAAAGGTCTTACCTTTGTGCAGCACCCGAAAGCTACCAAAGAATTCCGCAACTGCTTTGGCTCATTAACAGATGAAGTAATATGCCACGCAAGGCAAAGAGGGCCGTCTACGTTGCCTGCATAGTCCCAATATGGCTGTATGGCATCCAAGTTTGGGGGATCGCATCTAAGTCTAACTACAAGCACATTCAATCATTGCAGAATCGCGCATTACGATCAATTGTTTTTGCTATGTGCGCGGGTCTAATCTCCGCAAGGATCTAAATCTTCTTACGGTCGAAGAGTAGACAGCATCCCACACCAGTAGATATAGCGACAGGCTCCAAGGAGACTACTCCCAGCCAGACCTCTAAGACGGTCTTGATTGCACAATCGTGAGAAACTCGTGAGAAAAAAGCTGAAACTCTCGGAATCGGCAGGAAACAATATAAGAAACTTATATAGAGAGTTATACGCTGTGCGATATTCAATGATGTGACACATTATTAATACGTCACACGGTCGGTCGGTGGTTGTTTCGTTCGTGCTTTCGGTAGGTCTGGTTCATAATATTGTATTTAGGTCTATAGCACCGCTTAAGGCTCATTCATGAGACCCAAGTGCTTAACAAAAGCAAGCATTCGGTTTGGGTTTGGGACTCCCATGCTTTCCTGGTTAAGAAAGTATTCCCCAAAATGTATTCGTTTCGTAGCCAGAGTAGGGCACTCTGCTAGGACGTGTGTTTATGTTTCTTCCTCAATGATATAGAAGCGACCCGTGTCGCTACTTCTTAATTTTATTTTACTGAGGTCCTCAGTCTGTTGTGTCCTGTTAGGAGTCTATTTATTGTTCTTGTCCAGTTGCCTTAAAGTTTTGAACCTCTCCAGGTTATAGCTCTTTAATGATTTTCTTAGACTGCGCTAGTCCTGGTGCCTGAGCCCAGCTTATTGGTCAGCTTATTGTTGCTCTAATAGTTGCTCACGAATGGTATACTTTCGCAGTCCATAGTTCTGGTTCTGGTCCAATCAGTCCATTTCACCTAAAGGCAGTCTTAGTTCATCAGCTATTTTATTCCCATGTATATTCCTATGCCCTGGAACCCGTCTATATCTATGCTTCGTAGGCTACATCGATAGTTCTCCAGCTCTACTCATGGCTCTACTCATGGCCACTAAAATTTGGTCTCTTTCGCGTTCATCAGGAAATTTTCTCTGATATCCTGGTCCTTTCTGATAGTGTATTTGAAGTCTCGTTTAAAAAGTCTAATTGAATTAGCAGCATGCCAGCCGTTAGACGGCTTGCCTCGGGATTGGAGTCAACTGGCTCATTAACTGGCACTCAGAAGGCTGGCTGTTGGTCATGCAGTAGAACTAGCCCCGATTTTAAATGAAAAAAAAAAAAACAACAAAAACTAACCTCGAGAAGCTGAATAACATTTTAAGCAACGATTTAAGTTCAGGCAGCTCGTCCCTTAACTGGAGAGACTCGGCAGAAGTGCACCCAAAGGCGAATAGCAGGCTGCCAGCCAGTAAACTCAGAGATGTGCCAGTGAAGTGGTAACACAAACACACACACACACACACATACATATACGTGTACGACACTGCTCGTTGGACATATCGTTAGTGAGGCGGCTTGATTGCTTCAATTTGCCAAGTGCTTGACTTTTCCACACAGCGACCCTTGCGGGCACCGAATTTGAAGTGTTCTCGTTCCCTTTGCATTGTGTAGCAAAATATGATTTCATTGCGCTCAAATTGAATTAAATTTTGTACGTTTTTGTATTGTTACATTTTATTTTCATTTTGTTTTTGCTATTTTTATTGTCAATCTTGGCAACGTCACAATGTTTGCCACATTTTACGCTCCGTTGTCGTTGGACGAACCGCCGTCACCCCAAAAGCTAGCGCAAATACACACAATACAATGGACACATACATATGTATGTATGTATGTATGTATGTATGTATGTATGTATATATGTTTGCATGTATGTGTGTATGTAGTGGTGCTGTGCAGCAAGCTGAGCATTTTTCAGATACAAACTGTATCTATCTGTAGTAGAACATTGTGGCGCATTTGCCTTTTCTGTCACTGCCACTGCCAGTGCCACAGCCGCAGCCACAGCTACTGCTGCTGCTGCTGCTGCTGCTTCCCTGTGCCGTGCCCCTCGCTGCTACATGGCCCAGCAAGCTCTCACTTTGTCTCTCTGTTGCTCTATCTTTGTCTCGCTTTGCTGGAGCCTTTTGTGAGCTTGACTGCGCCGTGCTTTGGTAGCTTTTTCAAAACGGAAGCGGATATTTTCAACGCGCCATTGTTATTTTTTGAGTGCGGGAAATTGCTTGTCTCGGCACCCGCACAAAGCCGCCTGCTTTTAAAGGCTCTTTAAGGTTTATTTTCGTATGCTTTTATACGTGACTCGTGTCGCAGTGTGTGCGTGTGTGTGTGTGTGTGTGTGTAATTTTGGCTGCTTGGCTGCTTGCTTCATCCGCTTCGTGCTTATCATTGGGCGTTTCTGCCACCGTCGACGACGAAAGTCTTTCGTGTCTGTCTTGTCGACAGCTTTGTTTGTGTTGTAAATATAATTTTACGACTCTGCCGTGCCACAGTCTGCGCCAGCAGTCGACTGTGCCTGCACGTCAGTCGTTGCAACATTGCGACAATGTGACGCTTGGCAAGGCTTTAGTTTTCTTACCCCATCCACCGCCACCCGCCGCCGCGTGTCCTCCATACATACATTGTACTTATGTGCAAACGCTCGCTGGCCCTATGGGGGTTGCTGTTGGCGGTAGTTTGCTTCGGCTGTTTTTCTTGTTGCTGTTTTTGTTGTTGTTGGCTGTAGATTTTTGGCATATCCTCGCCCATGCTGGCACCCTGGCTACCCATTTGTGCTGCCGCTTTCCATTTAACATTTTATTAAGCGAAAATGCTTGTGCCGTAAAATGTGCGCTTGCATGTTACCGACAACGCTGCCGCCCCTCCCCGCTTTGCACGCACCATCATCAGAATCATCATCGTCACCAGCGCTCCCTCCTACCAAATTGTTCGTCCCTTGGGCCTTCGAATTATGACAAACAAAGCAGAGCAGAGCAGAGTCATCGTCGTCGTCATCATTCTCATTTCCTGCGGTCAAATTTATGCTTTTTATACGAATTGATTTTATTTCTCTGCCACTCGTCTGGATTGTTGGCCTACGTCAAGGCGGTGTGCGTGTGCGTGTGCGTCTGCGTGGGTGTGTGTGGACGTTGACTGTTATGTAGTTAATACGTTGATTTCATTTTTATGATCCCTTTGCAAGTTTAATGTTAATTTTATTATGATGTTCAGCTCATTTGTTTATTACGTCCATCCAGCGTGTCAAGCACTAGCCGCATGTATCGTTCATGCCACAATGCAGGAAGCACCCAATGCTGCTGACCGACTACTTTGATATGTTATAATTAAGCAATGCCATGCAATGTCTTGAAGGCTCTGCTTGAGCGACTGCTGCCAAGTGTGTTGGGACGCATTTGAATGCCAATCGAAATGCTCGGCAGCCGACCAACCAAAGCGGAGGGGTGTCGTCTCCCGAATCAATTCCAGCTCACTTGACACTGACATTAATAATGGATGAAGACGAAACATGGTCAAAACGTAGAATGGACACTGGCATTAAGCCAGCCACAAACACAACCACAAGGCTGTCCAACCTGATCGCTCGGCTTGCCTGCCTGCCTCTCTGTCTGTCTGTCTGACAGTCCAACTCGATGCCCTCCCTGGTCTGTATGCGTTCGGCATGTGCTGTGGCATGTTGAGCGTTGATTTAATTGCGGCTCGCAACTCCGCCTATGGAGTAATTTGACGCATTTCACGCTAAAACAAAAAAGGCAAAACAAAAAGACAGCAGCTACAACAACATGACCATCAGCAGAGTACAGTGAAGCAGACTACAGAGCGGCGCTACTAATAACAACTTTTGTATGTGTGTGTGTGTGTGTGTGTGTGCCTGTGTGTGACAGGCAGACGAAGCTGAGGTTGCGGCAACGTGTTTCGGACTGCATGAAACACGTTGCATGCCTGGCAAGCCGAGCTGCATGCAGCGTGCGGCAGCATACGCATAAATTCAACAATTACGCAGCACAAAACCACAAATGCCAACACAGCAACGACAACAGTCGACAGTCCACAGTGAGGCAATGCTGCAACATCATTAATGCAACATGCATCACACAGTGGCAGAAAATCCCAATTCAGCAGAGCTTCATTCAAAAGAAAATACACAAATCTCCGCTTTCATATTTTGTTTTTATAAATCATGTCTTATAAATAGAAATAATTTTTAAAAAATTTCTTTTTTTAATTTGTTTTTTTTTTATATATTTATTTATTTTGAAAACTGAATAAGTTGGCGCGCTTCAACACCCACCAGCAAGCAGTGCTAAAAGCCATAAAAATCAAACAGGGCAACACTTTCAAACTAGTTTTTCCATGTGCAGATATGGACACACTGACCATAAAGACAGTATGTAAGGCGTACAGTAATTTTGTAAGGCAGCCTTAATTTTTTGATTACCAGATCTCTCGCGGGTTGACAAGCGATCTGCCTATGTATGAAAAAAGCCTTCGTATAGCTCTGAAACTGAAGCACCGGATAGCATAGAACCCATTGGACACCTAGCTCCCGACGCTTTTTTTATACTTAAAAAGTGTTATCACTTTTTTCGCAGTTTGAACACTCTATGTATTGTATGCTTAGTGGTTTAAACCGTTATCAAATATGTATAAACGTGTTGAAGGTATTTTGGAATATTTATTGAAGTCCAAAATGTCAAGTCTTGTAATACTTACTTTCGCAGTTTAATCTGAAAATTTCTAAATAATTTGTACCCATTCTCAGAAAGTGGGCACTACCTTAACTTACTACCACTATGTCATATAGCAGCTTTGCAATGGTGTTCGTACATATATTTTTATACCCTTGCAGGAGTATTATGAAATTGGTTACAAGGAAGTGCTTCCTTCTAACGCATTAAAATACGCTTAGATGCTTGTAATGCATCAATGGAAGCATTTCTGACCCCATGAAATATATATTCTTGATGAGCATATATAGCCGAGTCGATTGAACGATGTTCGTGTGTCCGCATGGACGCGTCGATCGCTCACTAAATGTGCTAAGCAGCCTATACTAGCCCTGAGAGCTAACAGCTTGTTTCAAACCTTGGATAGATACGCCCACATTTTTGTACGCTTATATTTCAAAGGTATTATGACTAACGATAGCCACATTTTGAATGTAATGCATATAGAAGCCACCACCATCCAATATTTTTATATATTCAGAATTTCTATAAATCAATCATTTTTCATTTTCAGCCATAATTTGTATTTAAAGTCACAAAATTTAATAGGCAGTATCCTTGAGGTATGCTCATTAAAAATGCATTACCACGTCCCCTCATTTCGATAGAGAGCCACGCACATCCACATATTAACGGGAATTGAATAGTATTAGAGTTACGAGTAATAAAACTAAATAGCTAAGGTGCTAGAATTTAGGCGCAAATGCTGACGTTCAAAATTTCCGGTCCACATCGCCAAGCTCCCACACAAGAGATATTCATCTCCTGGACCTTTCACTGCATTGCGATATTTTGATATTTTGACTAAATTTATGATTAGATAATTAACGATATAAAAAAGTTTGGAATGCTCTCCCCTCATTCCACTGCAATTGAATTTCGTGTATAACTCGCGTAGTGCTATTTCTCTGTCGACTCCTTCATATTCCCCTTTTAAATACGACTTATAGAAGTCCCACCGCATCAACTCCAGAAAAATCTTAATGATACAATGATTCTTCCAGAATCAGATGTAAAACCATTTGGAAATGCCGCGAATCTTTGAAATAGATTACCAAGCATTACGATCCCAATATCTGCTGGATCACCCCCCACAAGGACTTCGAGGCGAACTGCATAGTAGATGAGCAGGCCAGACACGGTACGACCACCCAAATGCTTACGGGTAAGCGCGGGCTTGGTACATCACTGGCCACTATTGAACGCAAGCTGAGCAGTAATACTGAGCCGCTCGCGTGCGCTGTCCCAAGACAAAACTGTCTTGATCAGCTTAAAAGTCTTCTGACATCACGCCGGAAAGGCATTGCAACCCTAGTCGGAACCCTAACATGTCACTGCCTGCTAAAAAGACACTAAAGTAGAGTAGGAGTATGAGTAGGAGCTCTGGCTGCATAGAGAAAGAAGAAGGTGTAGAAAACCTTCTTTGTCACTGCCTAGCTTTGTGTCATAAATGTTACATTTACCTGGGACACTCCTTCCCGGGAATCCTGGGGGATATATCTCAAATCAGCGTCAACAAGCTGAAAAAGTCCATTAGTTCTAGTAAGTGGGTCTGCAAATAGTTGTCGGAGTTATACAAATTCGTGTATGAATCCTGTTACACCCGAGTCTTCACTTTTGGATGTAGCAGCGTCTTAGCCTCATAGTTGAATAACTTCTTAAATGACCCTCCTGGCGCGTGCCACATGGCTG
>JBANCW010000143.1:0-16998 GCA_037040085.1 Colocasiomyia kotana | reverse complement strand
TTGAATCATATTTGATTCTAGACTCATTCAAATGGTATCGTTTTCGTTCACTAGTTTTTTTTCTTTTTTTTTTTTTTGTGGATACTTACAATCATCGCAAAATGAACTACCACAGCAAGGTATCATCACTGCATCGACAAAAAGATCTCGACATATACCACATACTAAATCATCAGGAATATTCTGTTTTTCCTGAACTTTGAAATTGTATTGCAACTTTCCTTGCTCCATTAGGCTGAAATAAGAAAATAGAACTTGTTAGACCAGAGGAATATAGCGTCATCACTAATATGATTATTCAAAAGTAAAAGTACATCTAATTGCATTTATTTTAAAATTAATTGAGAAGAAAAGAAAACGAAAAAATTATGCAAAAACAATCAGGTCATCGAAATGTAAATTAATGTCAGAAATTCCCCATCGATATATTCGTTAGAGATTGAGATTGCATTGGTAAGGGGACAATAAAGGTTAGAAATACAAAAAAAAAATAAATAAATAAATAAATAAAATATAAGCCTAAAAAGGTAAATGCAAATAAATGAAATTACCTAAACTAGACCATAGAATTCCACAGACCAGTGTTTAATAAAGCCAAGATTTATTATGAGGGATATCGGTTTATTAAATGAGAAGTTGAGTACAAATTATTACACCTAGTTCTCAAGAAAGAGGTAGGTTGTTTTTAGAGTAAGGATAAAAATAATGTTTCTGCAAATGAACGAATACTCCCCTCGTTACCCAGGGCAGGGGCCCTTACTTGCTAAAATAATCATATCTTTTACATAACGCACTGTGATCAAAAATCAGCACACGTAAAGGGTCGTACAACATAACATTATTAATATAAAAGACCAAATGTGTCTTTGTCTATTGATGTTCATGAATGGCAGTCGGTAATGGGTGCCTTGGCTGTTTTCGTAGTGGTGGTTGAGGTTTGTTTCGGGGATACCGCTCAGGGCCATTAATCATGTTCCGACGACGCCACGGGGACCACAGCTTTACAACCAATCAGTGTCCACAATGCAATGTTCTTTACTGTCAGCAAGTGAAGTCCGTGAACGTGAAATTGCAGACATTAAATAGCACCGTGTCATAATGCATAATACCAACATAAGCAATCATGCTGGCATCATCCACACCTCACTCCAGAATCATCAGACTGCATCCAAACGGCATCCCCCATAAAAATCCTACCACATTTTCATGGTCCTTCGAGTCGGACAATTAAGGCTCGAACAAGTCTGGACGTTCAGGAAAATAAGATAAGTAAATATATCATTATGTCCTCTCTCCACCTTAGATGGCTATTGTTATCCGTAAATTCCAACTATTGCATATCCGAGAGTTCTTTACTCCTAAAGAACCGCAGTGTCCAGGCATATAGTACATAAGGCACTACCTACCTATTCCACACCGCAACTTTGCACACGCAAACGCTACTCACACAAACAGGCATTCCGCACATTATAAATTGAGTGCGTTTTTAAGTGCATGAATACATTCAAAATTCATAGGGTATATACGTTTTTAGAAGGAATTCGTTTTTTGTACAAATAAAATCAATAAACAATCAAAAAAATTATCGAAGTACACTAATGGAGACAACTATGCTATTACAAAACACACGAGCATGTTTACAGAATATACTGCAGCTGTTCTCCTGAATTTCGAGTGAATGAAACCTGTTAAAGATGAAATGTTGCACTCAACGTATGTCTCCTATGTCGCATCTTTAAGATGTTAGATATATTATTAACATACCTCAGCGTCAATTCGACAAAAACATGGAACAACCGAACAAATTAGCCTAATTACAATGAAAATTAAATCCATAATCCTTGTTATTGCTCAAGCGCTTTTTATATAATCAATTTTAGTACCCTATTCCTATGGATAATTTTTATTTTGTTTGTTAAGCTCTGAGACAGATTTGTCTGACTCGAGGCCAGGTTAAAATATCTATCAAAATTAATTGACCTGTTTAACAAGAAATTTAAGGCCTTAGAAAAAAGTGATCATGTCAAGTTAGTCAAATTTTGGCATTCAAATATTTGAGAGTTTTTAATAAGAGTTACAGCGATATCCAGACGACAGAGCCCTCACCACAGAACCCGCACGAGCAAGACCGAAAAAATTGTGTCTAATGGTTTTGCTTACAGTTTGGCTACGAACACTTGGCAGTCATTAAGGATACACGTGTTCATGAGTCTGCTTTGATTAAATAAATATATAACGAGTGGTATAAGAGTTTTCAAAATGATCGTAAAGACGTTGAAGATAACGAATACACTTTTTGTACCACGACAATGTCCACTTCATGGCTTGCTCATCTCTTTGCCAAAAATAATACAAAAATTCGACACTTCGGCTTTCTTAACGAAGTTCTGTGTCACGATGCTTAAGGATTCGCACAACTTTGTTTTTCGTCCGCGTTTATTAATTTTGCTTTCTGCTTTTTGCCTTGTCACCTAACATTTCGCGGTATCTATTTCCGAAGCTATTTAATTTAATTTTGTTGGACCATATTTTTGAGTTTTTCGGACTTGATTACGTCTGGAATATGTTATAAGTGTTTTTCAATAATAACATTCACAGGCACCGAAAGCCGCCTGACATCCAATTATCTACTTCAAGTACTGCTTGGAGCGTTCATCTCTGTTATCAGTACAGCTGCTGACCGTTTCGCCAACAGCAACAAGCATGGTGATTCTCTCACGCCAATCAGCCCAAGATAATAACAAAGCCTACAAAAACTTATGTTTGTTATTCAAGTCAAAATAAATGACATCGAGCAATGTAACGCGCTTATTGATAAGGGCTTTGACCAAATTAAATTAACATTTTTGACAGAGAAAGAATTCCTCAGCCAATAATTAAAGTTGAGCTTAGCACCGAAAATCTGGGCTTTAAAAATACTGTTCACCCCATCTACAAACTGCAGTATTTGTTTTTTAAACCGTATCAGGATTGAGGAACCACACAAACGTTACAATCCCATCCAATGCAAAAACTGTTAAGAATACGGTCATTCAAGAACCTATTGCACATAGATCATTGTGTAGGCTGCGGCGAATTACACAGGACGGAGCTTTGCTGTGCCTTCGCACATTCACTCAGCGCCTTTCTTCAATGCTCCAAAAACACAAACCCAAATGATAATGTCACAAATTATATCAGGCGTATCATATTCTAGCGTACTAAGACCTGCATCCGCTACAATAATTCCATTTACACCTTCAGCACCATAGCCAGATAGGAGCGCGAGACAATGCCAAGAAACGGAATTGAAGCACTATTATTAGTTTCATTAAATCAATACATAAAGAATTTCATGAGTTTCATGCAAAACAGCATGTCAAAATTAATGCAGAATCAAAATCTGCTGATACAGAAACTAGTGAAAAATAATGTCAGCTTTGAAAATGTGTACCTGAAACTCAAAATGCTTTTGACACCATAAACACTAATTAATATATTCATTATTTCAATATCAAATAGACATAATACTGTAATCTTAGATACAATGTACATGTTGGGACTAATGAAAGAAGTCATATAAGGCACAAGAACTTTCTGAGTATCTGTTACAAATTACTTGCAGCCGTCATCTGTAAACGTAACATGGTGGAAAATTAACTATGTCCGATGTCTGATACCATTTTCTACCGTGGAACAACACTATATGTGTTTTTATACTTCGCTGGGTAACATGTTTGACAAAAACATGGAACAATCAAACAATGGTGTCATGCATGAAATTGTAATACTATTACCGAAATATTCACAAACTACTAGATAAAGGACCATGAAATTAAAAGATGCCGACGCACTCGAATACAATTATATTTTCTGTCGCTGTAAAGTGAAAGCAGAAGCCTAACATTTTGATTTAATCACTTTTGTTTATCGTCTATAATGTAAATATATTTGTCAATTTATTTTTTTTTAATTAGAACATTACTAATTTACTTTTTTAGTCATCCATTGAATTTGAAAATCAGCTTTGAAGTTGTATTTTAAATAAATTATAGCATGCTGTTCATTAGCATTTTCCGTCCCTTTAATAATTTTTGCTACATTTTTAGTCCGGAAAGTGAGGACATGCTTTCGTCTGTGGCATTTTTTGAGACAGGTACAATTAGGTACATCGAATTTCTATCTATGTAAACCGAACAAATATTAACTTAAAAAATCTTCTGTACTTATAACTTTTTAAATATAAGCATTTGAAAAGAGGACGGACTGTTAAGGTGGGGACGTAAGTATCAGAATAGAAACATAAATTCGCACCGACCCGGGGTCACACTCAGTATTTGACTTTAGGGCGTTGGTCACCGATCCGATATTTTACATATAGATTATAGTTTACATATATAATAGTTTACATATATAATAAACTATTATTGCAGTACATATTATTTTCAAATTCAAAATAAACCTTATGTGTAAAAATTTCAAAAATTAAATTTTATAGCACCATATTTACATTTCTGCATTATCTCTGAAGGATCGTGGTATGCCAGTATTCCGCTTTGTTTCAAACTGTTCTTTTCCAGATATGTTCGGACAATTCTTAATCCAATGACCACTTTTCTTGCACTTATTACATCGATATGAAGAAGGTACTTCACCACTTTGATTTTGCCCTTTAATTCGATGATATCTGTTTTAAACAAAAAGAAATATATATATACGTTCAATAGATTTATTTTAAGAGTACATGCAGTTTATTATTATATATCTTCCACAATAAAATAGAGATAAACAATTTAAGGGCCAGATATTGCATTGCATTGATCAGTATCAATAGCAGGGTAGATATTAACATGTCCATGCGTCTGTTTGAACGTTTTGATCTCATACAATAAGAGGTAGAGATACGAACGTTTGTTTTATCAATAGCTTATTCAAGTTAATTTCAACCATTTGATATCTCCTACCCGACTACACAATTACCAGGCCCATTTTTTTTAAAGCTTATAAGGAATGTTACAGATGTAGTAACGGAATTCAGAGTGTAGGTGTATTACTAACTCCAGAAATCATTTACAAAATTTCCACGCCTTTCTTCGCCCACCCACGCAAATTGATGTGATTTTTTGTACTCACAGCTTTTATTTTGAAGCGCTAAAACGTAGGCTTGTGGTATATTCATTTCCAATATCGATATTTTATATGAGGTAATGCAACTAACGATTATAAAAAGAATTGTTATTTTGTTTGAACAGTATTAGAGCTAGAGATATGAGACTCAGTAATAATTGTATTACAATTTATTGATCGAAATAAGTGTTTAAATAAATGAGCGTATCAATCGCATAGAGGGGAATATATCCGAATTACAAAACAAACTTGCACCATCCCGGTAAGGGCAAATTTGGTGCTTAGGCAGCTTGTGTTCACAATATGAATACAACTGCGGATTGTGAAAACTGTAGAAATACTTACGTTCTAGGATCATAGTCTGCAGTGCTTTGTATCATCATTGCTTGAATTTTTTCTTCTTCGCTGACTTGCATTTTAGATATATCAATGTTTGAGTTATCTTGTTTGGCAGCAAAGGACTGCTGTATACCATTGTCAATTAGAGGTTCCCATCCTTTTTTGATATTTGAAGAAATCGGAATACGAGATATTATTACTGTCGTATTTTTTGGAATTAAAAATCCATCATCGGTATAGTCTATTTTAGAAATAAAAAATAAGTTTAAGTAAATTAGATTGATATATAATAGTTATATACAGACCTTCTTTTGTTTGGGCATTTGTTATTTGAAGATCAAAATCAATAAATCTACCCAAACGCTTTTGCTGTACAATTTCTCTTTTTAAATCAGCTACCGATATGTGAAGTCCATCAAAAGTAATAGTATCGAAGTTAAGTGTACTTTTAAATTTGTAGTGCACAGACATTATTTTAATCTAAAAGTAAAAATCTGAATAATAGATATCTTTGATTTATGTTAAAGTGAACTATTTGCTAAAACTAAATATAAATTTGCTTAGTTATGCACATATGTTTGTCTGCACATATGTTCATGTATGTATTGCTCTATAAGACTAATTTACTGATGAAAGAAAAAGGAACAAGATCTGTTGTATAAACTTATATTATTAAATTTGAACTAGATTTGATTTGTCGGTATTTATCAAACTTGAGAGTTAACTCGAAAGGTAACTACAGCACACAAAAAAATGTATTTATGTCGAAGTCTTAAAAGCAAAAGTTTGTACTTTCACACCTCGTATATTAGCGGAGTCGATTTCACCATGTCCGTAGCATGAAGGCGTTGATCACCGGTAAAAATAAATTTATTTCAAACCTTGGATATCACCCGATTCCGTAATTTATACGTCTACTTTTTTAAACGGCTATTTGAGATATTAAAAAAAAAAAACAGAATGGACATGCATGCTAATAAAAATCGTTCATCCAATATTCACCGATTATATGTGAACGATGAAGAGCTTGCCAGACGACCAACTAGTTCGTCAACAACAGATCTGGTGCCCTGTAAGTTTTTTATTCTCGAAATGTACAAGATCTAAGAAAGAACGTTGCTACGATACAATTGAGGAAGAAAAATAAACTTTTTTTTAAGTGAAAAAGACTGACACAATTGTAAAATATTTAGTGGGGATTACTGGAAAAGGAACATATATATAATTGGTGGGGATTACTTCAAAAAGAACATTTATATATTCCTATTTCTTGATCATCGCAGCATTGGTATCAAAAAATGTTTCTGTTGATTGATTGATATTATTGACTAATGAAGCGAGCACGCTCTTTTTAAATAATATTTAATATTCTACACGGCAATTGTATATTTGTAGCTATGTAAAAAATGTTTTTTAACGGTAACAGTAAGCCGATACGATTAAATTTATAATATTGCCTGTTATTGATATTTTTATTAGGATAAAACTAATAATAACAAAAAGAGTATTCACTATTTGATCCTATGTAATTCCATCTATTTTCATCTATTTATTCTAGTTAGCTTTGAGTGAATTTGTTTATGGTTGCAGTGACAAGATTTTTATAAGACCCACAGCCAAAAGCATTTGTGTTTGCTATGCGGTGGTTGTGGTGCGACTACTACTATAGCATATTGCAATCGTTCTAACTCATGTTTAAAAATTTAAAAAGCTCTAATTGAGCTGAAATTTATGAAATCTGTAGAAATTAACATAGAAATGTACTTGTTAAGCCATTTTATAATGTGGTAAAATATACGAGTGTTATAAGTTTAATATAATCATAATAGTAAGTAGTATGACCACATACTTTACTTAGTCTAAATATTAAAATTTGTATACGGCGTAGACGTATAAGGTTACAGTGTCACAAAGACTATATTATTATAATAAAAGTTTTTATACTAATTTTGTTCATACTTTTTTACTCTACTCGTATATAGTTCCGCACTATTCCCTTCCTTCGATAATCCGAACTGTAAACCATTCATTGTACACATATTTCACTAGTTCTAATTCTATTAACATGAAAGAGGATAATTAACGTATTTCTCTGTTATTTGTTTTTCATGGTACTGATGTTACATTTACTTTTCGTTATTGAGTAGCGACCGCACTTGAGTAATAGCAATGAATATTTGTGTGATCACATAAAAAAAAAGAATATACAATAATGGGCAAAAGAATATTTCAGGATATTTGAGTATGATGTATACTTGTAGATGCAATACTAATACATTTGTAATTTGTATATTATAGTATATTTACACAATTCCGCAATTTTTGACAATAAAGCACAATGTTGTTCAATGTAATGTTAATGTGTAAGTAGAGTATACATATACAAGTACAAAACACGCATATATAAATGTCATGTGTGCACTGGATCCGAACATTTCTAAAACTTTTTATAGAAAATAAATTATGCATAAATATATCACGTACAACAAGATATTGTTTATTTTTAACTTACCTGCCGTCTCAAAGGCCACGTCGAATATATAAACAATCAATAGCGCACCTCTTTAATA
This sequence comes from Colocasiomyia kotana, assembly GCA_037040085.1. Classification (NCBI taxonomy): domain Eukaryota; kingdom Metazoa; phylum Arthropoda; class Insecta; order Diptera; family Drosophilidae; genus Colocasiomyia; species Colocasiomyia kotana. Next base: position 8,983 of record JBANCW010000143.1, on the reverse strand, counting down.
TGTTCGATGATTTTAAGCGAACGGCGATTGCCAAATTAATAATTTTTATCAAATATTCGATTGATGTCATTTATTTTATTTATCGTTGCCAAAAAGTAATCAGTACTAATAGAAAGTACCAATTATTACTCTCATTCCATCGATTCGGTAAAAGTTCGAATGTCAAATAATTCATTTATTTTATTTTTACTTTATTATGAAGGCTATCCTTAGATAAAAAGAATAAAATAACAGAATATACGTTTTCGTCAAACATTACAAGGTCTAAATAAATGCTTCAAAGTAGTGGTTTCGGTCGTTTCCAGTAACATAAAATAATCACTTACAAGCATATCGGACTTGTGGTAGAAAATGTATATATTTCATAAATAGCTGATGACATTGTTGTTAAAATTGACGGTTTGGCTTCTTATTTTGACGTCGCATAATAGAGCATTCCATTATTTTGGAAATTAAGTGAACTCACTGCTTTATGATGTATGGTAATTTCAATAATAGCAATTTTGGGTTTGTTTATATTTCATGCTGCTGAAGATTCAGCCTTAGTTACAATCCATTGCATCGAACAAAAATTTATATCAAATATGTGTGTAATTTCTAATAAAAAATTAATCTATATAGTACTATCTTCATTATATTAATATTTTTTTTTTATGATTTAACGTATGCGTTCGTCTCGTGTTATATTTGAAATGATTTTTCTTTTTTTTTTTTACACATTTTTTTTATTTATCATTACAATTCTGTTTACGGATATAGTGAGGTTTAACTTAATCATTGTTCGGCTCAGTTGTAAATAAATAACAGTACAAATTTGTAAACCCCTTTGGCGCCTCTCGTGTTCCACTCAACACTTGCACCTGTGGTAACATAAACACAAGGGGTAGCTATGTAGCCTTACTGTTTGTAAGTGTTGTTTTTGTAAATTATTTCGCAATTGATTATTAAGTATGCTTTAGTATAATTGGAATTCGATGAAAGAGGTTATATTCTTTAATCGTAGTTATTAGGTTGCTCAGTAAAGGTGTGGCTATTAAGGCGCCTCGTCTTTTTCCCCCCAAGAAAAAAAGGCACTCCAGCCAGTTTTAATTTCCATGTTCAAGGTTATACTGTTCTGAAATGTTGTAATGTTTATTGATTATGTTATCGTGCGTGGTATATCTAGAACCACACTAGCCTTGCTGCTAGCCGGTAAGTCCCCGCTATCTCTTAGAGTTCGTTCAGTATCCGATCTCTAGTAGATGATGAAATCTATATATATGAGGCCAGATAGGTGCTTGAAAGACGAAGACTGATATTGTGGGCTCCGTTAGCACTGCAATGCGTGGCGTATCGGTCACTTCCGAGTACGGTTTTAATATTTAAATCTTTCTTTGTTACGTTCTTCTCCTGATCTGCAGTAAATGGGTCCGAATCTTATCACCCCACGATCTGTTGTAATACTAACTGATTGGCGGATTGGAGTGTATACTTGATATCCATAAAGCTTATGGAGATTGTCTTCACTGGTTCTTGTTTCTTCAATTGGAAGAATTCCGTGGTCATGTACTAATGCAAAAGAGTGGAGCTCAGGCATTTCGCCTAAAATTATGATATTTTTTAAGTAAGAAAATTCGTACAGTTGCACATTGCCATTATAAGTGTACATACTCAAAATTATGATATTTTGTAAGTAAGAAAATACGTACAGTTGCATCTTTATGGTTTCTTATTACATTTCGTGTATGTGCTCTTGTGCATTTAACATATTTTACAGTGCCTCCACGAGATCATGGATTTGCATGTTAGCGCAGACGGCTGTTGTTTTGCTTTGTGTTACCCTGCATATTTCTGATAAGCTGGTGCAGTCTTGTTTGAGCTGCACTTTTATTTTTTGTTTACGTTATTGTTGTTGCTGCCTTTAACCACCCCTTCCCCGTGTTAACTGGAAGGTACCTTCTGCTACTGCTGGAGCTACCTTCTTCCAAAATGGTGGTGCTTTTTCGATTTTTAGTCTGCTTCTATAGTTTTTATGTAAACGGTTGAGCAGCAGTGCAGGCTGCGTACGATTCAGCTTACACATGTAGCCCCAAGCTCGTTAGGGAGTTGATATTTATTTTTTGAACCACTTTTACACTCCCTTATCGATACTCAAGTTCTTCTTTTACTTCTTACCTGGCTGCATTTCTGTGCTTTGACGTTAATTCTCCATTCTACCAACCATTTTTATACGCATGTTAGATGTTTACCAATTTCCCTACTACTAGGAGAGGACACTTATTCCGACTGAAAATTGCTGTGCCATCTGCAATCGTTGATGCAATCAAGTTATCGTTTCTTTCTATGTTTGATGTATCTGAGACATAAAGAGTTTGTATAAGGACACTACTTTGTGACAATTCGTGTCAGCACAGTTGCTGGTGTTGCATGGCAGGATACTTATTGGCCTATATGATTATGTCAGTGCTTCATCTTTATCAAGTATCCAGAATTGAACGTGACCATTATAACAATCATCAAACTATTCTTACGGAGTAGTACATTTGTAGCGGCAAAATTAATAAATATTCTTAACCCGATAGTTAGCGATAAGAGCGTGCGTTTCCAATAACCATAAAATCTTCTAGCACTTGAAAATAATAAACAAGAATAGACGCGTATATTTATATACTGAACTGTACAAGTCTTACGCTTGGACTAATAGACACTAAGGATTGTACGCTGCTGTCTTAAGGCACGTCGTCAGTTAGAGGTTAGACGAAATCATTACAACTATTAGTGGGATCATTATAACTATTAGTGTTGGGTAAACCTAGTTAATTTTATTGAGTAAGCTCACTTACTTAGTTTGTTGTGAGTGAACAAAGTTGTTCGTTTACTTACTTGTTCTTTTCCTGCAAACTTTGGTGAAAATATCGATGTATTTTCATTGCTTTTAAGCTACTTAGCATAAATTTAGGCTTTAGTGAGTGCATTTCTTACGATTATCAAAAAAAAGTAATACAAAATATATGAAAAATTATTGAAAACCAATAAAATTAAACAAAAAGGAAAATAGCTATAATATGTTTATGCCAATAATATTTTCCATGTTACAAATTATTATGCAAAAATTCTAAGCTTTGTACTTTTGAATATTTTAAAGTGTTCAACGCTTATAGTGATTCCTCCTGCTTTAGACATGTTTTTATAGATATATATATATACCTTTTCGTGTATTCCACCAAACCAGAGGGTATAGCCATTGAATTAAATTAACAAATTTCCGATAAAGCAATTTGGTTTTTATGGTTCAAAACTGTCTTGTCAAAGTTAGCTTGCAACTAAAAAGTAGTATTTTCGGTCTTATGTATGCCCGCGCTATTGGAACAAGTCGACTAACATGAGGATTTTTGAAATTGTGACGTGCAGAAAACTCAAATGTGTCATCGTAAAAGGCTCTAAAATCACTGGCAACCAAACTGCCTCTTTTAAAAATGTGAACTGCTCAACATTTTATATGTTGAATATCATCGCGTTAGAACGTCTTAGATCAGTTTTAGGTTAAAGGTTTTTGATGTGACTCCTGAATTTTTCTAAACCAGTAACGCTTCAATTGGAATATTTCCTTGATCTGGCCTTGTATATGTTATGAATTTGGCAACGTTTTCTGGACAATTGAGATCGAAGTATGTCAAAGTTGAGATGCTTATACTACTACTGCCGCGATTTTTTGTCTTAACTTTTTTGTAATATGCTGAGATTTTCTAGCGAATGCGATCCGATTTTTTATAATATGCACCGTTACAGACATTTTGCTTCCGATGTCCACCCATCTAAAATGTCCTCCTTAAGGTTTGATAATCACGTTCGAAAGCATTTACCTTATTGGTAATTTATAGCCGGGACATTCTTCTATTAGTTCATTAAATGCCGAATCCTCAACTATATGGTACACTTCGTCTATGTCTATGGAGGTCGTTAGATGAATTGAGTGATATTTGGTTGACTTTGCCTTGATGTTAGCCACTCGACTAGCATCATGTTGGTTGAGTGACTAGCCTTTATATGAACATTTTTAATTACTTTGCGGATTTAAGAAACTACTTAAGGAAAAAGTTTAGTATTATTCGGGACTATATCACCAAATTAGAGAACAAAAATCAAAATGCAAGAAAATACGGACAGAGATTGCTTTCTATAATGGAGAGATTGCTTTTGTGCTATTGAACAAAATTTTTGAGTGTATTGCTGTTGAGCTTGCTTGTCTTTCCATCGAAGCGCTTTACTTTTTGCATCAGGCGAACTGTGAGTCTGACAATCTCGCATAAATCTTCGTTTTTCTATTAAAAGCTGTTCTATTTTCACAGGCCTAAGTATGGTGTAGCTATTTAAGCTACTTTCAGAGCTTTAACTTAATTATCCATATCTGCTTCATTGTTGAACTCACTCTCAAAGCACATAGTGTTCAAACTGCGACAAAAGTGATAACAATTTTGTGGCTGACCATGGAACCCCAGCACACCTGAACAGCATTGGAAAAAAGCCGAACACTATGTAGAACCTCAGGAACCTACGCAATGTGGTTTGCTATGGCAAGCCTCTTCACCTGCCTGGCATTCATAGTTTCATTAAAAATTTTGGTTAAACATAAACTATAGAAATTTTAATAATTTAATTTTAATTTTCAAGGGTTAAAATAATAGAAAATATCAATGAATAAGATCTTAAAAGGGAGAAGGATATGTACATAAATTCTATCTAAAACTAACACAATAAATATTGCAAAAGATAATGACTCTTTAACAATAAGAATAGCACAGCAACCACCTAATATTTATAGAAAACAAATAATTGTTATTAAAGCTGAAGTAGAAAAAATATTTAGCCGAACTATATTTAAAATATATGAAACAAACATGACAGACAGAAAAGCAAAAAGCAGTATGAGGACATATTTTTTGAAAACACTGAAGACCTTATGTTTATGTTTTTATGTTTACATGAGACTAATAAAATCTAACCTACAATTTTTAAATAACCTAAAATTGTTATAAACAAAAAAAATAATTTTAAATTCAAAAAATTTGTAATTAAAATGTATGAAAATAAAATACATCAAGGGATTTAGAAAATTATATAAGAATTCATAAGAATTCAAAATTAAAATTCTAAAACTAAAAAATTAAAATTCAAAAATGCATGGGTACACGCATGCTTTCATGGTTCACGTAGATGTGCAAGGTTTGAAAGTGCCTTGTGCCCGCACCACACTGTCCAGCTTAGTACCCGGCGCAGGCACGATAGGGGTAGTATCATGGACATGTGCCGTACTGTATCTCCGGTCTTGATGTTCACCGGTATTTTCTGTGAGCACGTCCTAATTCAATCGCATCGGGAAAATGTGTCGCATGACCGTCTGCTGCCGCGTATTCTTCTTTTTATCGACCAATCAACGGTCCGGCTATTCTTTCACCTGCCGCTTGCTTGTCGCCAAAAAGCGTTTGTAACCGTTTAAATTAGTACGTATTTGAACTTAAATTCACTTGTACGTTTAATGCTTCCATGGTTAGTTTTAACTATTATTAAGGGCCGCCGAACATAAATCTTCAAATTTTAACAATGTTTATTTGATTTTGCTAGATTTACTTATGTACATATGTATGTATATAAAGGCACGGCGCTGTGGGGTTTGTTGGCTTATCTTTAACTCTGCACACCGTAGGTTACACAAACGCAATGAGAAGAAGTTGCGTTTGAACATGGGCTTAAAAGTGTGAATGCATAAAGGGCAAGTAAAGATCGCTTGTAAGAGCGTATTTAAGACATGAGCTTAGATAAAAAAGAGATAAAATAAGGGCACATGAGCAGAAAAGTTGTTCGTTTTATTTTGTGCAGTATCAGCTGCTGCTCCGAACAATTATATTATTATTATTATCATACAATACTAATAATAATTCATGCTATGATGTATTTAGCTGATATCTACCACGAAAATTATAAGCTTGGAGCTACAGCCATAAAATCATCATTTTACGTAGACGACTTTCTTTATGGTCATGATACGATGGAAGGACGCAACAGCTTAAGTTAGAAGTCACTAATATTCTCAGAAAGGGAGGATTTGAACTTGCAAAATGGTATTCAAATCATCCAAATTTTGTCAATGACTCTACTAAGAAAGGACTTAAATTTGGAGGATACATATGTTACAAGTACGCTCGGCTTATCTTAGGATCAGAAACGAGATGTATTTTTATTTGCATTTCAAACTAAGAAAACATCTGTTCTAGTAACAAAACGAATCATATTGTCACTTTCCTCATCATTTTTTTGACCCTTTGGTGAAACCGATCGGGTAGATTTGAAAGTGGCTGCCTTTACAGCATTATGACCTATGTTGGTAGCCTTAATCACGGAGAACAATTCGCACTGCTGCACTGCTAATGATATCCCTGAACGTGCATTGCAGACTTGACTTTGAGCTCGATACCCTTTATTTCAACTTGAAATCCTACTGCTCTTTTAAGTATTTATCAACAACACGGTAATATTCTTCAGTACCTTAGTCTACAATGTTCTGAAGGAGCTCCGCCCATTTTCATCATCCTGAAAAGATTTCAGGATATAAATTTGTATGATTTTTTTGGACCGCCTGTGTGTCAGCAGCATCTCGGCATCTAGTTAATATATCAGCTATTTCATTCCCAGATTTATTCCTATGCCCTGGAACCCATCCGATTTATATGATATTTAGATTATTTTGATAGTTCAGTTGAAGTTATATTGCGTTTATTAACCATATGGCACACACTTCACCTTGAAAGAAGCCAATATATTTACCTAGGAACTCATGGCATTTGACCTGATAACCAACACCTTCAAATCCTTTGCCTTGGCTTCTTTTGAAAGATAGTTGTAGCAGATATTTATTTCTTCTGAAAGATAGTTGTTCTATAAAGCGGATTTTAAGTGCAAGGTGTGCCTCGTCCTCGACAATCTATGCTTTTTAGTGAATGGGATAATAACATTCTTAGCTAGGCTTAAATTAATCTTTACCTCCCTACAGCATTTTTAGTCTCCATTGGATTATATAACAGTGTGTTTATATTTATTTCTGCCCATAATTACAGTGTTGTTAGCATAGCTTTTATAATTGATGCCTCAATTGGAAAGTATGCTGAATAGTTTACTTGCTAGCAGGCTACAAAATAGTGGTGCCTCCTTGGGGACAGCCTTTCTTTATTAATACCATAGCTGTTGAAATGGCTTGATCAGAGAAGAGTGTTTATCTATCTGCTTATGGTGTAGTCAAGACCGCTCCTAGATAGGGCTTCGCTAGTAGCGTTATGTAACGTAATATTGAATGCTTCTTCTTTGCATGACTCAGTTTTTCAATTGCAATAAGGATGTATCTGCGGATTAACTTGATCTCTATGCATTTCGTATCGGCTGTAAGGTATTGTGCTTCTAATTTCATGGTCTACCAGACTCTGTATTTTCAATACAAATGATGTCAATTGGTGGGGTGGATTAGAGGACGCACATTGCTCCTGTTAAGATTGATCGCTAGGGTGTTCCTCCCAGGTTATTTTCCTGATAATTCCGGATTTTTTCTACTTTCTATGTTTATATGAATATCAAAAATTAAATTATCATGAATGTCTCTGGCGGCACATGCCAACCTTTTATATGAGGTTTCAGGAATTGGCTGATTGGTCTCTTCTCTTATTCTAGTTCTAAATGTTTGTATATTGCCGACATTTATGATATAAGCTATATATTTTATAATGTGTATTTGCATTAGATCTCACGATCCCGTTTGTCGTCAGAGATTTCTCGCTAGCAAAACGGGCTGAGGTCACTCCGCTGCTTAGGATCGATCCGAGTCATTGCTCCCCACATCTTTAGGGGTTGCTTCGCTAGTTGCATCACTTCTAGCCATTACTTCAGCTGCACTGGTGTCATCGCAACCTTTGTTCCAGCGCGCTATTTCTTCAATCCAAACGCGGGGTTAGTGCTATAGAGGAAATTTATTTTCCCACCATTGGCCACAAAGTTGTCACCTGAGGCATCTTCAATGTTGATACCAAAATTATTATATGGCCATGCTAGCCTTTGGTTGCTTTTTACCACTTCATTCAATAGCAAAATAATTTAAATTCATACTAATTTGCTCGCTCAGAACAGGACAAGACAAACGTAAAATGGGTAATTAACTAACCTGCAGTAATTTAAATATACTTTGTATACAAGCAAAGGAATTAAATTTTATATAACATAAAAGGGAAGAATAGCAACCTTGCAGATACTAATACATTTTTCACCAGTGTTCTGAAACCGCAGAGCTTAACGAGCTTAACGAGTCAATTTCGATGCCTCAGCTTTGGGAAATTCTTATGGTGGACCTAATGATTACTTTCCTGTCTTTTCTTACACAGGAGATATTATAAATATGTATCGCTAATTTATGATTGACAAAAGAGACAGACCTTATCATTGATATTATGGAGACAGAATCCTGCCCAAACTTATCAGTGTAATGCCATAACATACATCAGCTGCCCGTTTCCAGCAATCAAAGGATTGCACTATATCACCGATTTGTATGATCATGTGTATTCTACAGGCGCTGCAATATTGCAGTACTGGTGCAGATCGAATTGAAGAGTTTCAACATAAAAAGTATTAAACCGTTCTTATTCTTGCCAAATCCAGGTTACAACTCACAAAGTTTAATTTTCCTGAGATTACTCCAACGTCAAAAAATTCAACTTTTATTACTTTTGAAGATAAAGATGCCACTAAAATTATAGGAGTGACATAGGATCATAATCTTGATGTTCCTGTTTAATTCTATGAATCTAAAATTATGGAAAATTCCACGATTCAACATATTGTATTTCACTCTTAAATTCTATTTTGAAATATATAAATTGTATAAGTTATTGGTTTATGTCATGAATGTAAATACAAGCAATGTAATTCACAATGTAATATGATGCACTGAAACATATAAAATTAA